>OZ024825.1:119953330-120134610 GCA_964016985.1 Anodontia alba
TATATATATATATATATATACTATATATATATATATATATATATAGTTGAAACTCTTCGTATGACGTACAATATAGTAAAAAATCAAACAGAGATAATGAAAAGAAATAGAGAATATTTAGTTGTTTAATTTTTTGTTAGCGCTTTTCAATATGTTTGTCTGAAGATCAGCATTAGCTGTGAAAGCCCTACCAAAAAATTAAACAACTAAATTTTCTCTACTTCTTTTCATTATCTCTATTTGATTTTTTAATATATATATATATATATATATATATATATATATATATACATATATACATATATATATATATATATATTCTTTTTCCAAGAGTCTGGACAGGACATGACTGACATGGACTCTTTTACAGATATTAATAATTGTCAACAAATAAATTAATAGGGGACTAATAGCCTAAATTGCTGGCGGTTTCCCATATTCTATGAAATAGAATATTTTCCTCTACTAGACTTTCTATGCAAATCATCAGAATCTAGAGAGGACGTTTGATTAAAATAACTTATCTTTTATTTACATAACACATACTTGAAGTCAAGTTTTACTACTGATGTGCATGTTTAACCAAGTCTATCCCTTATAATTCTGGATACACTTGGAAGTATTTCTATCAATTAGATAGCAAAGAACTAATAAGGAGATTAATGCGACTCGTAATTGTTCAATTCCTGATAGAATTAATAGAAAGCATGATCTTCCGAAAAATTTCTCAGACACACGCTTGGAAATTCTGTAAAATTTCATAATCCAATAATCAAAGGATCAGATATCTATTTCGTAGACTGTCCTTTGTTCGGATCTACGATACTGTTCATGGTAATAAAAATTTCAAAGACAAGAAAAAAAGATTGGATACTTCTTTTCTTATACATATACTGATTTCTTTGTCCCTGTGCTATTGCCAACAGAGAACAAAGAAACTGAAGAAAAAGATGAAGATAAGTACATGCCCAACTATATCTTCCCTTCTTCATATAATATAAACAAATTTATGAATCTCATCCCCTGCAGTAATGCCTAATGGGGTGGTGATCCTTAAAAAGAGTTGATCTCTTTCGATATGTTTTTACGAAAGAGGAACAGATTTATAATATTTAAAGTACTGTCTAATGTTCAATGACAATACTAAATACTGATAACTTCATCAGACATTAACCCTCTTTATTATTCATTGATTTCAGAAGATTGTTCGTAATTGACAGTTGTGATCCAATAATAATTAAGAATACCGGTATCTGGGATTCTAAGGCTCATTCCATAATGAATGCACAGAATTCCTTAAGATAATTAGCTACCCGGTGTTCAAACAGCTACCCGGTGTTCAAATAAATTGCTGTTATTTAATGACCAGTTGCCCTTGAATTGACTGGTGCCTGGTTGTCCGGTGACTGGTATCCAGTCCCTGGTATTCATGCATAATGACCGGTGCCTGGATGACCGGTGATTGGTACCCGGTGACTGGTGCCTGGTATCAGATGACTGGTGACTGATTGCCCGGTGCCTGGCTGATTGGTGCCTGGTTGACCTGTGATTAGTTGACTGGTGCCTGGTTGACTGGTGCCTGGTAGCACAGTGCCTGGCTGACCAGGGACAAATTTCCCGGACTGACTGGTCACCCGGTGCCTGGATGACTGGTGCCTGGTGAAGCTGATGTAAGAATGACCAGTGACTGGTTGACCGGTGACTGGCTGACTGGTGAATGGTGGACTAGGACTTTATTGGATGCCTACAGCAATCATAACGATGCTACCCAGATGGGTCCTACCCCTGGCAGTATAGCCCTGTGGGGTGGTGCTCCCATCAGTAAAGAGTCATCCTATAACCTCAAAAGGTAAACAACATTTTTACAAATCAGCTTCTTCATCTTAGTATATCTTCTAGCAGTGTAGACATCGTTGTCTGCAAGATCCCTGGACTAGTCCAGTTATAACAAATAAAGCCAACAAATAACCTGGAACAAAAAGCTTCAGAGAAGATTTTTTTTAAGTTTTTCCCATTATAAGTCTATGGGAGTTTATTACCCCCGGGGCTTGGCCGGTTTAGGCCCCAAGGGCTTGATTGGCAGGATTTATGTAGGGGACCACCAAACACTGCTAAATACTTAATCTGTTAGCTTTGGGCCTCATGGTTAAAAGAAGATTTTTTAATGTTCTTTAGCTATATAGCTCTCTATAAACATATGACCCCCTGGGGTGTGGCCAGTTTTGAGCCAAGGGGCTTGACTAGCAGGATTTATGTAGGGGACCTCTAAACATTACTATACACTAAATATATAAGCTGTTGGCCTCAAGGTTTCAGAGAAGAAGATTTTTTGTTTTTCCCATTATAAGTGGGAGCTAATGACCCCCGGGGGCATGGCCAGTTTGGACCCAAGGGGCTTGATGGCAGGATTTATGTAGTGGACAACTAAACATTGCTACACACTAAATATACAAGCTCTGGGCCTCATAGTTTCAGAGAAGAAAATTTTTTTAAGTTTTTCTCATTATAAGTCAATGGGAGCTAATGACCTCCTGGGTGTGACAGGTTTAGACCCAAGGGGCTTGATTGGCAGGATTTATGTAGGAGACCACTAAACACTGCTACATACTTAATCTGTTGGCTCTCTGCTTCATGGTTTCAGAGAAGAAGATTTTGAAGGTTATTAGCAATATAGCTCTATATGTACATATGACCCCCTGGGATGTGGCCAGTTTGGAGCCCAGGGGTTTGATTGGCAAGATTTATGTAGGGGACCACTACACATTACTACATACTCAATATTTAAGCAGTGGGTCTCATGGTTTCAGAGAAGATTTTTTTAAGTTATAAGTCTATGGGAGCTAATGACCCACGGGGCATGGCCAGTTTGGACCCCAGGGGCTTGATTGGCAGGATTTATGTAGTGGACCACTACACAGTGCTACATACTAAATATATAAGCTCTGAGCCTCATGGTTCCAGAGGAGACAATTATTTTAAGTTTTTCCCATTATAAGTAATGGGAGCTAATGACCAATGAGGTGTGGCCAATTTGAACCCATGGGGCATGGTTGGCAGGATTTATGTAGGAGACCACTTAAAATCACTTCATACTTCATCTATTAGCTCTCAGCCTCATGGTTTCAGAGAAGAAGAGTTTTGAAGTTTCTTTAGCTATATAGCTCTATATAAGCATATGACTTGTGGGGCATGGCTAATTTATACCCCAGGCGCTTGATTGTCAGGATTTATGTAGGGGGCCATTACACATTGCTATATACTAAATTTATAACTTCTGGGCCTCATGGTTTCAGAGAAGATTTTTTAAGTTTTTCCCATTATAAGTCTATGGGAGCTAATGACCCCCGGGGTGTGGCCAGTTTGGTCCCCAGGGGCTTGATTGCTAGGATTTATGTAGGGGACCACTAAATAATGCTACATACTAAATACGTAAGCTGTGGGCCTCATGGTTTCAGAGAAGAAGATTTTTTAAGTTTTTCCCATTATAAGACTATGGGAGCTAATGACTCTCAGGCCGTGGCCAGTTTGGGCCCCAGGGGCTTGATTGGCAGGATTCATGCAGGGGACCACTAACATTGCTACATAATAAAAATATGTAAGCTGTGAGCCTAATGGTTTCTGAGAAGAAGATTTTTTTAAAGTTTTTCCCATTATATGTCTATGGGAGTTTATTACCCCCGGGGCTTGGCCGGTTTAGGCCCCAAGGGCTTGATTGGCAGGATTTATGTAGGGGACCACTAAATATTACTACACACTAAATATGTAAGCTGTGGGCCTCATAGTTTCAGAGAAGAAGATTTGTTAAGTTTTTCCCATAATAAGTATATGGGAGCTAATGACCCCCGTGGAGTGGCCAGTTTTGGCCCCAGGGGCTTGATTGGCAGGATTTATGTAATGTAGGGGACCATTAAATATTGCTACATGCTAAATATGTAAGCTGTGGGCCTCATGTTTTCAGAGAAGAAGATTTTTTAAAGTTTTTCCCATTATAAGTCTATGGGAGTTCACGACCCCCTGGGGCGTGGCCAGTTTGGACCCCAGGGGCTTCATTGGCAGGATTTATGTAGGGGAGCACTAAACATTGCTACATATAAAAAATATAATCTGTGGGCCTCATGGTTTCAGAGAAGAAGATTTTTTAAGTTTTCCAATTATAAGTCTATGGGAGTTATATCGCGGCATGGTGGCCATCTTGATTTACGGACCGTGGCCATTTTTACAAATTTTCGATCTCCCTTTAACACAAAGCTCCACATAAAGTTTGAAGAAATTTGGCCCAGGGGTTCGGAGAAGAAGTTGTTCAAAGGTGTGAACAGATGGAGAGACGGACGACTGACGAAGGATGGAGAAAGATCACAATAGCTCATCCTGAGTCTTTGGCTCAGCTGAGCTAAAATAAAATTTTTATCATCGGGTAAAAAATCCTGTTTATTTTCTTTGTTCCACAGACAGAAACTGACATATGATCAAAAGAGCGGGAAGAATGACGTGACCAAAAGAGCGGGAAGAGGGACATCCCACAGGTAACTGCCTAAGGGACCGCCTGGATTATGACTTTTTAAGACGACTGAACTGTCGTTTTTTTTTCTGTGGAAGGTTTGAAATACAGAATAGAATAGCACATTATCTATAGGTTAATGTATTGTGCAGTTAAAACTTCCCTTGCACTATACACTGTTACTTATAAGCAGTTTTTAGAGACAGTACTGCTTCTGTGTCTGTATTATATACTCCTGATATCTGTGCCAGCACACATAATGGGACTATTGTAATGAAAGAAAACTGCGATGGGATTCCCAGGAAAAGGATTTCTTTGGGGGACTATGCATTAGAAAATGGGGCTTGGAATCTTTTGGGGCAAGTATTTTTAAATAATTAGTTATGGATATTTAAAATATGCATTTCTAACAGCTGGAACTAATCTGACCCACTTGCAATTTTTTCCATTACTACTGCAGTGTACAAATATGACCCAGGTCAGATAACAGGATTATATATATAGACAGACAGAAACTTAGAATATTAACTTCCTCATCATGATATGCTATTCAAGGGGAAGGTTCCCTGGGAAAAGGCTTTCATTGTAACTGCAGAATACATTAACCTATGGATAATGTGCTAGAATTTGCAGATTAGGATGGAGGATCTCTCCTATTCTAACACAAATAAAACATGTAATTCCTATACCTCTGGACTAAGGCTCCGGATACTCCATAGAATAAGATACATTCCTGATATATAATCCTAAGAAATGATCTAAATTCCTAACATATATATATAAGATGTTAATTACCTTAATATATGTACTGTAGCTTTGGAAGCTGTCAGTCTTCTTTTGGCGTCAAAAGCTCTATTCTACTGACCCCCACCACTTTTTGGGCAACAACTGCTGGACCCAATGTTTGAAGATTTGCTGCTAGTTGAGACATGTCCCTCAAATAGAATTTAGCAAAGTAGAAGATTGATTCCAGACTGCTCCTAGCCTGGAATAGTTCAGTAGATAAGATAGTAGACATTGCCGTGCCATGCTTAATAGACTTAGCTACTGCTTCTAAGAGTCTAGAAAGGGCTGTGGCAGACATAAGTATGCAGCAGAAGAGAACAAGTCTGTATGTGAATTTATCTCCACTAATTTACGAGCTCTTTTTTTCCCATGTTTCTAGACTTTTGATTGGTAAGGAGTATCTTCCTTTACTGGACAAATCCAGCAAAGAAGCGTCTGCTTCTAATGGTGGAATATTTTTGGTTGGGAAATGTTGGTTTTGACTTTTGTAAAATTTAGTCACCGCCAAAGACGTGACTAAATTTTGTGAACCACATTTCTCCAAATCTAATTTATTCTGGAGAAATTTAGTGGTATTATCCACCAAATTTGATTGTGGTAGCACTAATAATGGAGTCACATGTGACTCCATTAAGTGCTCAATGCCAGAAAGGGGTTTAGCAGGAGTATGTTCTTTGGTAGGCCTAGGACATAACTCCTGAGCAAGAGTCTGAATACCTCAGAACCCAAATCTGACTGGTTAGTTGCTCTGTGCACACTGCTTTTAGCATAAATACCACTAACTGGAGCCTGATAAGTTGACTGATACCCGGTGATTGGATGACCTGTGACTGGTGATAAAATACCCGGTGACTGGTACCTGGTGCTGGTAATCCATCTCCAATGACCATGACTGGATCACCGGTGACTGGTTGACTGGTTGACTGGTGCCTGGTTGACCAGTGCCTGGTTGACTGGTTGACCGGTACCTGGTTGACTGGTGCTTGGTGACTGGTGGACTAACTTTTCTGGTTACTTAAAGCACCCATAAAGATGACACCTAGTTGGGTCCTACCCCTGGCAGTAGAGCCCTGGGTGTGTGTGTGGGGGGGTGGGGGGTGGTGTGTGTGGTCATCCCATCAACAGAATTGTTGTCTGATAAATCAGAAGTGACAATCTGTTGTTTCTTCTTGTTGTGTTTCTTCTTCATCACTGACTTCCTGCTGGAGAAAGTTCTTCCCTTATAGGTGAGAATCCATGTGTTTTCAGACCAATTGCTATACATAAAATAGGTCGACAACCTGGAACAAGAAGAACATTTTAGGTGATTTAGGTGATTATCCCACTGCTCTTTAATACTGCCATGAAAGATCTTCATTAAAGTCGTGAAAACTCATGACAAGGACAAGCCATCAATAAAATCCAGAAATCGAAAAACGATTTACACAAAGAAATATATATATACAATGTATAAGATGTACAGTGGAAGGAATGATAGAGGAGCATAAGAAAGACAAGGATTAAGAAAGTTAACCAGAGAAAAAGGAAGAAAACATAGATTTGTTCACCCAGAGAAAAATCCTGTTTACTTTTTTGTCCACAGAAAAGAAACTGACACGTGATTAAAAGAATGAAAGTGTGACGTCATACAGGTAACTGTCTAAGGGACCTTCTGGATGAAGACTCTTTAAGATGACTGAACTGTTGTTTTTCTGTGGAAGGTGTGAAATACAGAATAGAATAGCACATTATCTATAGGTTAATTAATGTATTGTGCAGTTAAAACAAATTTTATGGGAACAGGGAACAAGGTAATTTTAAAAATTACATTCAGGGAACATTGCCAATTATTTTTAGGGAATATGGTACCTCCTCGGAGGGCCTATTTAGTGGGGTTGCTTTGCACTCATCTAGGTAGTGCCTAATTTCATATTAGTTTAACTGTAAAGAGTGCATATATAAAGCAGTTTTAACAGAATAAATTGAAGTTCAGAAGTGGGATTCCGCCAAATGTCAACTAGTTTACATGTTTTGGATAGATCCCTTACGCGAGAGGTGACTTTTTACCATAACACCGCTCCATCCGCCATATTGGAGATATCCCCCCGAAGCATTACTGTGTCAATGACTCATCAATATTCATTTTTGTATTTGTGTGAAAATCTTTTAACAATGAATAAAAGAGGTCATCAGGTCTTACAAAGAAAATTTGGATAAAACTGAGAGAATGAGGTATGAGGAAAAATTGAAAATAATAGGTGGAAGTGACCATTACGAACTTGGAAGTTTTAGTACTGATGTTAAAACTTTACCATCAGCGTCTTATCCAGATATTGTGAACTATCTTTTATTTACACCTAGTCCGTTTACTTTGGATGATCTGAAAATTTACAAAGGACTAGATGCTCACAAACAGTATCTAGCTGGCTGGGTTTTGGGGAATATCAACAGATGTGTTAGAAGGGAAGCATGTGGTTAAAGCAAAGATGGGTAAAATTTATTGCAATGCAGCAAAAAAAAAAAAGAAAGAAAGAAAAAAGAAATGACACAGTTGGCACTGATTTGCCCTCCTTAGTGTGCTGACTATCAAGCAAGACCTGCTGTGCTTGCAGCAGATGGGGGAACAGTTGGTGGAGGCATTTTCTTTAATTCCCTCTGTTTCTCCACTTTTATTTCCTCTTTCCCCTCATTCTCCTCCCTCTCCTCTTCTATTACTTATATCACTCCCATTCTCTGGGATACTAGGCAAAATGATTCAATGGTTGACATGTTGTTAAACTAAAACACAAGATCACATGGTTTACCCCTGGGTACATTACTTGTATTTTTTAACCATTTTTTGCTTGCATTTATGTTAACCGTTACCATTTGATGCAGATGTGGTCAGTCCCATGATTTACAAACTAACCGTGTTAGGTAGCTGCAGATACAGAGTAAGAGAAAAGCTGTATGTTATGGGTACGAATCAGAACCACTTCACTGACAGTCTTTTTTCTCAACATTTCAGAAGTAGGTGGATAGAATCTATTAGTAGAAGGCATGCAATTAGTAAAAGTTAGAAGTAGGGGGCAGTGCTTAGAAAGTAGGAGCCAATTTAGCCTTCTGTCTCTTACTAATAAAAGGGCTGCTTTAGGATGAATAAAATCACTTTGTCTAGTTTATTTGTAGACTTCAAGAGTACCCATTAATGTATGTTTTTATGGTGCAACATAGAAAATTATCTCCAAGACTGGCACTATGAAAAAAAATACAACGCAAAACTAGAAATGTGTCAGTATGACACAGATGCCCCAGCCCAGAGCCATCCTCACCTCAAAATGTGCTGATCCTGTATGATGGACACAAGTCGCATGTTTGCAAACCTGTTGTTGATTGGGCAAGGGAGCACGTGTTGTGTTATTTGTTCTCCCACCACACTGCAGTCACATCCTTCAGCCGCTTGATATTGGTTGCTTTTCTCCAATGAAAGTGAAATTCAACCAGGAATGCCAGCTCTTCACGAGACAGAATCCTGGACGCCAGATAACCAGATGACATTTGCGCTCTTGCTTTTAAGGCATATATGAAAGGACTGAATGCAAATAATCTGATATCAGCCTTCAAGAAATCTGACATCTTTCCTCTTGATAAACATGTAATAAACAATGAAAAACTTGAACCTAGTACGATTTTCTTTGCTAAAACACAAGTAGAGGATATATCTAATAATGCAACATGTGAACAAAATGAAAGAGCTGTCTCAAATGATGTGGAACCAACCTTGGTATCAAGCGAGGAATCTCAGCTCCCACCAGCAAGAAAATTTTTGAATTCTAAACGTCTTACTCCTGCTGCACTTAACCCCAGTAGAATGTGTTAGAAAAACAGTAAAAGGCAGTTAAACTTTGGAGGGATAGAAATATCAACTGATGAATTTTATGGTAAGGTAAAAGAGATTGATGAAAATAAAACAAATAAGAAACCTAAAATTGTGAAACAAAAAAAAATCAAAGAAAATGGGTAAAATTGGCCAAAGAATATCCACATGTACCTCACAGACACAACCAATAAACACTGAGATTCCAGCTGAAAAACAAATGCAAGCCAAGAAAACAAAACATGAAAAGAAAGCAGTAAATCAGTTATCATGTGCAATGGGACTAGTTCCAGGACCTTCTGCCATTCACATCAGTGACGTTTCTACAAGTGACTCAGGGGATGAAAATGATGATAGTGAGAAGTGTTGTGTGTGTAGGAAGTGGCAGCCAGATGACATGAACTGTCTGTACAGGCAGGAATTTATAAAATGGGCACAGTGTTCAAAATGTTCTCACTAGACTCATTTGAAATATTGTACAAGTGTCAAAGTATTAAGGAGGGGTGATGATTTTCTGTGCCCATGTTGACAAATCTGTTAAATAGAGAAAAAGCAAAACAAAACAAACAAAAAAACAAAACAAAAAAAAACCAAAACAAAAAAAACCAAACCATAAGCCTTTTTAGATGCACACATGCCAGCACTTCAGCGAATAAGCCAAATAAGCATGGCATATGTGTATCTTTTATGCTTATGCATTTTTTTAATAAGCAATTTAAATTTACGTCGCAAGTGCAAATGACTATACAGAGACATCTGTGTATTGTTTAAGCGGTTGTTTATATAAAAAACTGAAGGAGTTCTATGTTTAACTCTGCAATGCAGACACATATGCTTTTTTCTGGATTACATGTGTCTTATTTCTTATTTTAATTAGCCACTGACTGCCACAAGGATAACCGCATGTTCACTGGTATCATTTGATTCAGACAGTTCATGAGGTTTTATATGAAAATAGTTCCTAAGAAACGGTGTAGCAGATTATTAATTTTTTTCATTAAATCAATTTTATGGGTGTTTGAATTATTTGAATAGTTTTCATGTTTATTCACTGTATAGATTTTCAGAAACAGCCGAAATTGACAATAAATAATTCTACTTCGATTTTCCATCCTCCTGTAATTGTCTGATACAGTGCGAGAAATATTATGACCCAAATTGGCTATCATCGAAAATTGGTATGTCTTGCGAGCAGCGAGATATTTCAGTATGTGCTAAAGATGGTCGCAAGTTACCAGGAAGTAAATTTGAACAGGTAATGAATGTGTTTATTTTGAACCACAGGCGGTTTCCGCTTACTTATATTGTAGAATCAGCGAAAATCAGAAGATACTATTTGATGTATAAACTAAACTGTATTTTGATCGTCGAAAATCGGTATGAGCATCATACATTTTGAAAAGGTATGAAAGCGTTCCATCAACTGTGAAGGGGGTGCCAATTTAGCGTGCAAATAAAATCACATTTTCTGCAAATATTGTCATAAAACGTACATGGATCAGTTTATTACACTTTGATTGTTTGATTCTTATTCTGCTGTATATTATGAAAATCATCCAACTTCTAAAATTCTGATACCTGATATTGCACTCGAAGGAAAATGACAGTGTTGACCTCTGACTGAGACGATATTTTGTAATAGACGCAGTGATTGGCTATATTTGAAATAATGGAAAAACATCATGACAGCATGACCTCAGCGACAAAAACTGATAAATCCGAAGTAAGGAGCCAATCAAATTAATGAGTTTTAGTACACATGCCAAGAAGCCAATCAAATTCGTCCTTACAAAAAGTAAACAAAAGGACAAAAAGGGAGGTCAGATCTTCGGGCACAATATCAGAATTTTCGAAGTTGGACATTTTTATAATATATAGCAGAATTATGCGAAGTCTGGCATGATTGAATAGAATGAATCAAATGATCAAAATGTAATTAATCAATCAATGTAAGTTTTGTGACAATATTTGCAGAAAACGTGATTTTATTTGCACGCTAAATTGGCACCCCCTTCACGGTAGATGGAACACTTTCATACCTTTCCGAAATGTAGTCATTAGTGGACGGGGTCATTTTGTATATTTTATTTAAAATTGAAGATTTGGGCATAAATCTCTGTAAGGGCCTACTTGATAGCCCCAAAAATATAAACAGTCAGTGAAAAACACTGTCCATGCATCGGGTGCCTGTGGTTTTTATCCGGGCTATTGACCACATGATTACAAGATTGTCACATGACCAAATGGATGGCAAAAACATTTCCGGTTCCATTGATACTAATTGATTCAAAAACTTTACTTGGATAATACATTCCTTTTGGTCAGTATTCACTCGTAAATTTTATCCAACGTTTAAAATACAGCTTTAGGAAGCATTTGATGCACTTGTTCAAGATCCATTTTTTTTTTCATTCCCCCATCATTTTCAGTGGAAGGGCATATAGTATCGCTGCTGTCTGTACTACATCTATCCACCCGTCCGATACGTAACACAAATGGTTTCCGTGCGATAGCTCTTGAAATTAAGGATTGGTGTATTAGATTGAAATTTTATACACAGGTATATAATCATAAAAGGTAGGTCAAGTTCGATTAAGGGTAAAATCCACCATTAATTTTAGGAGTTATGGCCCTTTTTTCAACTTTGAAAAATTTTCAACTTTGAAAAATGGTTTCTGTGCGATATCTTTTGAAAGGATTGGTATATTGGATTGAAATTTTATACACAGGTATATATTCATAAAATGTAGGTCAAGTTTGATTTAGAGTAAAATCTACCTTTTATTTTGGGAGTTATGACCCTTTTTCAACTTTGAAAATGGTTTCTGATCCATAACTTTTGAAAAGATTAGTGTATTGGATTCATAGTTTATACAAAAGCATATAATTATAAAATATAGGTCAAGTTCGATTTGGGGTAAAATCCACCAATTATTTTTGGAGTTATGGCCCTTTTTCTATGTTGAAAGTTGAAAAAAGGTTTCCATTTGATATCTTTTGAAAAGATAAGTGTATTGGATTCAAATTTTATACACAGGTATATAATCACAAAATGTAGGTCAAGTTCGATTTAGGGTAAAATCCACCAATTATTTTGGGAGTAATTGCCCCTTTTTCAACTTTGAAAAATTATTTCAGTTGGTTTCAATCGACGATTCCCAGTTTGGCTTCGTCCCAGGCAGAGGCACTACAGACGCAATCTTTGTTGTCAGGCAGCTGCAAGAGAAGTATCTAGCTGCCAATAAGAGACTCTACATGGCTTTCATAGACCTGGAGAAGGTGTTTGATCGAGTGCCTCGGAAGGTCATCTGGTGGGCGCTGAGAAAACTTGGTGTGGAGGAGTGGATTGTGCGACTGGTGCAGGGGATGTATGCAAATGCATGGAGCCGTGTCCGTGTTGGTGAAGGGTACAATGAAGAGTTTGAAGTGAAGGTTGGTGTTCACCAAGGATCAGTACTCAGCCCACTGCTCTTCATCGTTGTGCTTGAAGCCTTATCACGCGAGTTCCGCTCTGGGGTCCCCTGGGAGGACCTCTATGCCGATGACCTTGTTATCATCACTGAATCGCTTGAGGAATGTGTCAGGAGGCTCTTGACTTGGAAAGAAGCAATGGAGAAGAAAGGACTGAGAGTAAATGCAGGAAAGACAAAGATCATGATCTGCGGTATGGGACTGGACCTCCTGCAGAGTTCAGGCGACTTTCCATGCGCTGTCTGTCGCACTGGAGTGGGCAGCAACAGCATCTTCTGCAATGGCTGCAAGCACTGGGTGCACAAGAAATGCAGTGGGCTCAAGCGCTTGAAAAAGGACCCTGACTATAGATGTACACCGTGCCAGGGAACTGCATGCCCCTTGGATGGCAGACCACAGAAGGAAGTCCAGGTCGGAACTAAAAAGCTTGAGGTGGTAGCTTCCTTTTGCTACCTAGGAGACATGCTCTCAGCAGCAGGTGGCTGTGAACTTTCAACAACAACACGTGTGAAAACCGCCTGGAAGAAGTTCAAGGATCTGCTACCAGTCCTCTCTTCACGCCACCTCTCTTTCAAAACACGTGGCCATGTGTACAGCTCTTGTGTGCAGAGCGCAATGCTCCATGCCAGCGAGACTTGGCCATTAACAAAGCCGAACCTCCAGTGTCTGCAGCGAAATGACAGGGCAATGATCAGACAGATCTGCAATGTCAGGCCGCAAGACATTGTCACCACCAGGTCCAATGAGCTACTTGTGCGGCTTGGCATTGAGGATCTGGATGTCATTCTGAAGGAGAGAAGACTTCGATGGTATGGACATGTGGAATGCTCCAGTGGTGCAATCAAGACAGCCTTTGACATACAGGTTGATGGAAAGCATGGGCCTGGGAGGCCCAAAATGACATGGAAGCAGCTGACAGAGAGGGATTGCAGAGAGTGGAGGCTCTCGGCTATCAACCCTCATGATAGACATACCTGGAGATCTGGTGTGAGATCTGCCATGCGTGCAGCAAGCCAGCTATCTGGGAGGGGGCCCACTGATGTGGATGTTGCCCCTGTACCTGCACGTTAATCAAAAATCTGATTATATATTATATATATATATCTTGCAACTACTTTAGGTGAGTGGTCAGTTGATATACCAGTTTCATATATATTGTACACAAGATGAGGTTTATCTAGCAGATTGTGTTCTCTCAAAGTTGCCTCAAGTTCTGTGTAGTATTTGTCTATTACTGCCTTTGTTGCAGACTTTGCTCTGACCCATTCAAGTGAGCGAGGTTTATTCAGCTTTAGATCTGGCCAGCGTTTCAGGAAATTATGTACCCAATGATCAGTCAATAGTTCTTTACTTGTAAGTTTGTTCAGTGACGTACCGTATTCAATCTAATTACCGCACATACCCCTATAAGCGCACACTCATGAAATTCCGTAGTCTTATTACAGCCAGTGTACTTTTTATTTACTTTTTTATAAAGGCATATGTTGTGGGTTCTCATTTGAATTGCATCAACTTGTCGATGCAATTCAAATGAGTACCCACAACATATGCCTTTATAAAGAAAATCAGAAAAAAAATCGCATAATCATCATCAAATAAGTCCTTTTCTGATCTTTTTATAGTGTATCCTTCATAAGTATAGGTGCATATTTTATCACATCTGAGTGTTCCCAGTAATTTTGAAAAACCTAAGCGCACAGTGCGGTAATTAGGTCGAATACAGTAGCTAAGTCAGTAGCAATGTGTCTCAAAACTAACAGACTGTATCCATAGCCAGTTGTTGCCATGTACTTCACATGCTCCACTAACTCACCTTCCTCATTTCTTGAAAACAATGGCGCAACTCCTGAAGATGATACAGCAATATCTACCTGACCACGAACTCTATCTTTAAGTGTTGTTATTGGCACACCAAAATTCTGCGCTGCCCTGCCCTGTTGACACTAGTATTGTTCTTATCACACTAATGTAGGCCTCTCTCAAACGGCTGGGATCGTAGTTTCTGTATTTGATCTTTTTCAGTTGTACAGGTGTCTGAAAATAGAAATGTGAATAAAAATTAACACAAGTTATGTACAGCATGGCAATGGCAAAAATAACACTGCTTTCTTTATTGGTTGTTATTTTTGTCATTGCTACAAAAGACATTTTTTTTATGGTCAGTTGTTTGGATCTAAGAATAACTAATTTTTCTTTTCATACTTACTCCTCTCAAACTAATGAGAGTATTTAGAAAAATATATAGAAGTTACATTTATAACTGCATAAAAGTATACAAGTGTTTTTAAATATTCATAAATAATTTACTTGATAACAGAAAATGTTCAGCATCAACAAAGAATTAGCATCCTAAAGTTTGTTAAGAATAGGAGCAAAGCGATGGCACAAATGGGCTTCCGTAGTTTTATTTTTCAAGCAGCCCCCGGGTACCAATTATAAAATCAAAAGCTGGGTACCAGTAAGGGGGCGTCTGTTGACAATGCAGTCGGCAGGTTCAAAGAGGTATAAAAAGTTATTTTTGAATGAAAGTTGGTATTTTCTCAGCAGAAATGTATGATTCTTTTAATATTTTGATATAAAATTTATAAAACTTACACTTTTGAAGCGCGTATTTCCGATAATCTAGATAAATTCTTCTGGGTCAAAAACTTGGTATTGCCAGAAGTTTACAGGTTTACAAAATCCAGGATGTGACGTCAAAATTGCGTGTGAAGTATGCATCGTTGGAATTTGATAGTAGTCGAAAATCGGTATATTGGCCATAGTCATTAGTGGACAGGGCCATTTTGTGTATTTTATTCAAAATTGAAGATTTGGGCATAAACCTCTGTAAGGGCCTATTTGATAGCCCCAAAAACATAAACACTCAGTACTTGATAGCCCCAAAAACATAAACACTCAGTGAAAAACACTGTCCATGCGTCAGGTGCCTGTGATAAAAACAAAAACATTATTTTTTTCTATTGAAGTTAGCCAAGAAAATGAGTAAAAGCAAGTATGGCCTTTTCTCATAATTCCGTTCACCCCCATAACTCTGTTCACCCTCTTCTTAGAATACAAAAACAAATCTTTCTTTAATTTATGCCACATTAAAATTAATAAGAAATAACTAAAATTACAGCTGATTTTGAAGAAAATCAGTTTTTGCTAACAAATTTGTGCGTAAAATTCAAAATTTGTCACAAAATGCTAAATATTTAGGGGGTACCCCCAAAAAATCACTAACCAGTGACATGCATGTGAATGAATATAAATAGTATCAACAATTTAGAACAGATAATGTCTAAACTAAATGCTCATTATATATTATATGCATAGAATGAATCTGGTTGTCTGTGATAATCAAAGAAATTTGAGTGAACAGAGTTATGAGTACATGCCCAAAACACCCCCTTTCATTTTCTGAAGATTGTAGAATGTAAAGATGTGAGTTTTATTTCTTTTAATCTTCAGATTCTCATAGGTATTTAGTCAAATGTATAAAATCTGTGTACAGAAAATCATTCTTGCAACAAAAAAAATGATAGCAGGATTGTTGATCCTTAGGTGAATGGAGTTATGGGTTTCCAGGCTACATTGCCCATATATGGGTCGGTATAAAACGCAGCACTTCTGCGCAGCTATATTAAATATATAGGGAAATGCAGCCGCTATAGAAATATAAGGTAATGCAGCTTTTATAGAAAGAGGTATAAAACGCAGCAGAATATGCAGCCTATATAGAATATATAGGGATCACTGTTAAGAGATACATTGTATTTTGTTCAATCTTGTTAAAGCCAGATCGTTATAAGGTTTATTCTATTTTTGATAATTAGACAGAAGACTTTTTTTTTTCATGACTGACTTTATCATGTTGAACCGTTTCAGAGAGAAAGACACCTGAGCATTCGCAGTTTGCATATGCGCATGCAAAAATGGGGGCTAGATGTCGAATACTTGGTCTAATTAGCTTCGGATAGTTCTGTACTAATTGTGCGAGAATAGTGAAGGCTATGGCGAGACTGCATGGATGCAAAGTCGCGCATGAGCCCTCGCTGTTCGCATATGCACATGCAGTCATCTAGTGGGGCTAGATGTCCGAATCTTGGTCTAAATTAGCTTCGACTAGTTCTATACTATATGTGAGCGAACGGTGAAGAATTTGGCGAGATTGCGTGGAGGCGCAGTCTCGCCATAGCCATCGCTGTTGGCATATGCGCATTCAAAGTCATCTAGTGGGGCAAGATGTCAGATTCCTGGTCTAATTAGCTTTGACTAGCTCTATGCTATATGTGAGCCAACAGTGCATAAAAAGTCATCTATAGGGGCTAGATGTCGGATTCTTGGTCTAATTAGCTTCGACTAGTTCTATGATAATTGTGCGCGAATAGTGAAGGCTGTGGCGAGACTGCGCCGAGTCGCAGTTGCGCCCGAGCCCTCGCTGTTTGCATATGCACATGCAAAGTCATCGTGGTGCTAGATGTCTGAATCTTGGTCTAAATTAGCTTCAACTAGTTCTATACCATGTGAACGAACGGTGAAGGCTTTGGCAAGACTGCGTGGAGGCGCAGTCTCACCATAGCCATCGTTGTTCGCATATGCGCATTCAAAATCATCTAGTGGGACAAGATGTCGGATTGTTGGTCTAATTAGCTTTGACTAGCTCTATACCATATGTGAGCTAACAGTGAAGGCTTTGGCGGGACTGAGGCGCAGTCGCGCCTGTCTTCGCTGTTCACATATGTGCATACAAAGTCATCTATAGGGGCTAGACGTCGGATTCTTGGTCTAATTAGCTTTGACTAGCTCTATACCATATGTGAGCCAACAGTGAAGGCTTTGGCGGGACTGCACAGAGGCGCAGTCGCGCCTGTCTTCGCTGTTAGCATATGTGCATACAAAGTCATCTATAGGGGCTAGACGTCTTATTCTTGGTCTAATTAGCTTCGACTGGCTCTATACTATATGTGAGCGAACAGGGAAGGCTTTGGCGGGACTGCAATATATTTGCAAACTGGGTCTACTCTTGACATATTCTTCAGAACTGTCTTTTATTTCTGGTAAAAACATAGAATGTGGCGAACAGTCTATGTTTTAGTGCAGAAATAAGAAGACAAACAGGTTATGTTTCCGGGTTGATCACTTTGAACTAACAAATTCAAAGTTGACCGTGTCAAAGACCATACAAAGAATACATACGAGATACTTTGTTCCTCGTAGCTGCTTTATATAAAAACACATAATCAAATATAAAATAAATTTTATGATGAAAAATAGTGATATCTTTTCGTATTTCTGCTCAAAACATAGATGGTCTATGTCTTTGAGCATAAATAAGAAAAATAATGTATACCACAGTAAACTCCAGTTTTATTATATAAGTACACACATAGCAGAGAACTAGATGAAGGATCAGTTCTGCATTAATTACCGCTTTAAAACTTCTATCATGTCAGAATCTGTGTTTGTGGCCACCAGGAATTCAATTTGTGATAGATTTTAAACACACATTTTTTCATTTGTAAATAAAATCATTTTATCTTAAAAAATAAGCCATTGCTTTTAAATAACTTGTTCTTGATATTTTTAGTTAATTATATTTAGTTACACCAGTATCGGCCTAATCCTTTTACAACAAACACCTTGGGGTGAATTACTCACAAAAGATAATAATTCAAACGGTAGCAGTACGCATACTTAATCCCATTACCTGTTGTTAATTCGCGCGTGCCAGTTGTTAAATACAGTACACAGTAACAGGTCCCTGTAAACTCCACTTTTATATAGTTGCAGACGACATTTGGAAATGTTTTCTTTCCTCAGAAAAATGGATTAGAAATTTCATGCAAACCTGCATGAAATGACAGATCCTATTTTCTGAGAAAAATAGAAAAAAATCCTCTATTTGTACATATGCAAACAGTGCAAACCCTGAGCAGACCCAGATTATTCACGCCTAGCATGTCGGGTGATAAATTCAGTAGATTTTTCTAACATTTCGCAGAAATGGGGGTTTGACATTTCATGCAATCTGTCTCATCAGGCGACATTTTGCATGAAATGTCAGATCCCATTTTCTTGGAAAAATAGGGGAAAAAACATCATCACCTTGTACGTATGCAAACAATGAAGACCCAGAGCAGACTCCACATGGCTCATAGCAGAGCGTCTTACATACCACATGCTATTTTCATATTATTAAAGCTATGCATGTCGAGTAAAAAGCAGACAAGCATTTGAATTGCTTCTTACTACAAGGATTTGACATTTCATGCAAATTGTCTCATCAGGAGATAATTTGCATGAACTGTTATATCCTACTTTCTGAGCAAAATAGGAAAACAACATCCTCATGATGGATTACTAATTTACTTACCTGTTTTTATATGACTCGCACACGAATTGCACATTCAACATCAATATATTTAGAGGAGCTCTTACACAAAATTTATGATACCAATTTGAACATTTGTCGCATTGAACATTCTGGTAAATTGCATGAGCAAAAAGTTTGAATTTTGATAATTTTGTCTTTCTTTTTCCTACATAGACTCATGGTTTTTGCTGTTTGAGGAAATTCAGAAATAGTGTAGTTCCGAAACATTTCAAAAGATGAGCCCGTAATTTGTTAGAATCAAATATTAGTTTGAAACATAATTTTCGTCCGAAGCAAAATGAAGTTACAAACGCTATGGCGTAAAGCCCACAATCAATGTTATTATTTGTTTCACGACTTCCGGAATTTTTATAGAAATTTCATTTTTACCGCGACCATAAATTTGAGAAAGCTCGATTTTTAAACCGTCGGGAATAATGTGGTCGTCCTTACGCTCTGACCCTAAACTATCCAAAAGGTAAATATTTACCCTATAAAAGATCGTGGCTACCCAATGGTCATTATGGACTTGACAGGCTGGTGCAGCCACCAGGTCCATCGGAAATTTCATAACCCATCTATTCTCATGTTGCAGATGTTGCAGTTTTACGGGTACTAATTCACTAAGCTGCAATCCGTTTATTTTATCTCCGAAATCTTTTTTTAATAATATATTAACTGCGTTTATGTGTCTAGAAGAAATTTTTTGCTGTTTACAATGCTTTCTTTGTCTTCTTGCATTAACTGCAATTCTTTTATCCAAAACTTAGTTGCTTCCGATTCTGCAGTTTCTTCACTTCTGCTCGATTCTAAAATAATAATTTCAGTTTGCAATGTTGTTTCGAGTTTATCTGCTTTACCCCCATTAATTTCTGGTAAAGGTTTAGCCACCTCCTCTAATTTCTGTTCTGCTTCATCATTTTTTTTGATGATATTTCGTCAATGTCCAGTAGATCTGGTAGATCGAGTTTGTCATATTTACCTTCCTTAATAATAACTTTAACTAAACAAACTAATTGTGTTTTTGATCATCTTGTTATTTCATTATAAGAATTTAAAGAAAAGCAAACCCAATTAATTAAAACCCATCAAAGACATACTTCAGACAGATTAGGAATAGGAACTAAATAAGCTCTTATGCTTTCGTTCCAATCCTATTGTTGTATTTTTGTATGTGTTGTACATGTAAACATTTTGGAAATAAATATGTTTAAACCAGACAGATTATCTTTATACAGGCAACATCACTGACTAAGCAATTATTTTAACATGAGTTTAGTCAATCTCCAATCCACATTCATCAAGTCCATCATTAATACTTAAAAAAATATTATTTCTTATCATCAAAAAAAATCTTCACCCATTAAACACGTTTTTTTTGTTTTGTTTTTTTGTTACTAACCAGTAACCATATGAAAATAAAACATCATTTAAAATATATCTTGGACCCAATATACACTGGACTAGTAACTACGGTACAGGTATTGTATTTATTGGAAAAATATGTTGTCGTGGCTGAGTTTTCATAATTTTGTATGATGAAGTTTAAATGCTCATATTTCAATTATTTCTCCAAATATCTGAGATTTGTTTTCAAAAAGCAATAGTTCAATATATTACCTTTAAGACTGCAGCATTATATTTAAGGAAAAACCAACAGTTTTTATAAACATCAACAAGAAACCTAGGTACCCATTTTAGCTATTTTCGGCACTTTTAGCAGAAAGTCATCAGAAATTCATCCAAAATGATGTTATAACTTCAATTTCATTAATTGTGACATAACATTTTTCAACCAAACCTATTAAAAACAATTACAGTACAGCTCAGATGGTTTTTCAGAATCCCCCCCGAACCGGTGGGGTGGATTTTTTAGCCCACTGCGGATCTTCCCGCCGATACCCCACTCCAATTCCCTCTGCGGCCAATTTTTCGCCCACCGCGTTTCCGCCGAGTTCCCTTCGCAAAACCACCCACTTACCTGTAGAACTCCGCGGTGGGCAGAAGTTTATCCTGGCAAGCTCAAAATGAGAGATTAGTGACATCAGAATGATTGACAGCTCCGAATTTTCCGAGTTTGCATGGAGAGGAAATCGGAACCTTTATTTTGCTTATGCATCATTTGGCTGATTTGCCGTTGAATAAATACAGAAATATTTCTACCTATAGAGATTAAAAAGAACAACAACAACAACAAAAAAAAAATTAATGAATAAAACACGAAAAAAAAAACGTATTTCTGTTTGTTTATTTCTTACCTTGTACCCCGGGTACTTATAGGGGTGCCCGGGTACTTAAAGGGGCACTTCTGCTATCTTAGAGGCTTTTATTTGGAGATCAACGAGCATCGTCCTGAAAAAAAAACAACAACAAAAAAAAACAAAAAACACTTATAATGCCTTGGAGGCGGACACATTAATCTCCGATGGTGCGGATCGCGCATTGGATCCCCACAGGTTGTAGCGATTTATCATGAAACACATGTATTTTGCTACGGTCATTCGCTCCTTCCACTGCATCAAGATTGGCAGTTACAAGTTTCTTGCGGAAGGTTGTTCAGTGTACTGGTTAACCGCTTATTGTATAAGCTTGCCCCCTTTTTATTGGCATGATTCATAAAACATGCTGTTCCCCATTCCATTTCGCATAGACCAGACTCGTAAAGCAATTTCAGTTAACTCCCTTTTAAGTCAGTTGCAGTTAGCTCCCTTAAAACAGTAAAACCTGCAGTGTGAAAACTTTACCCCGCATTTATCAGGGTACAAATGAATATGTTACGTTATTCTCTTACAGTATAATACATAAATAACATTATATTTATTGGCTTATACAGCAATCTTCAGAACTTTTCGTTTGCATGTAAAGTGTTCTGTTTTTGTGGCTACAACATTCGATATGCAAAACCAAGAAAAAAGTAAAACAGACGCGTTGTATAAACCTAGCATCGGCGGGAAAGCGTCTTCAAATGGGCTCTCTGGGCTATTCAGCAGACGACAAATTGAATTTGTTTTTTGTTTTTTTTTTCATTTCCAAGAAAACAGGATTTGACATTTCATGCAATGGAGGCAAATTGCATGAAATGCAAATCCTGTTCTCTTGGAAGAATGAGAAAAAAATTCAAAATGGCGTCTGCTGAAAATTGTACCCAGGGTGCTAAAGCGTTAAGATTTGCACAAACAAATCGCCCATGTGTCTGTGCATGGCAAAACCTACAATAATAGTTGTACAAAGAGACGGATCAGCCTGCATGCTCTGAGACTGATATCAGTAGTCTGATCAGAGTCTTCGCTGAACGTACGTACCTCCTATGATCACTGGGTGTAAAACAACTTCTTGTGCCACGAGTGAAAACTCGGGTCAGTCTGCGCAACTGCACATTCCGATAAGAGCATTCGCTGATCGTATTTACCTTCGATAGCCGGGCTGTCCAAAGTGGGATAAACAGTGCGACTGTATCAGACCCTTCGCAGATTGTACAGTATCCAAGAAGCTTGTGGGTCGATGCACAGACTGACCTGAGTTCAAAGTACGTACATTGTAAATCATACTTCAGACATGAGAACTTTGTACCGACGTAATTTTGGTTTGAACTGGAGTTAAACGGCCCAGTCAATACTATTTTGGTCTTTTCGAGCCTGCACTCTTTTCCGGGGCAGGTTTATTCATAAGCTATTAATCATTTCAGCAGAAACTGACAGCTGCCCTTCTTCTCTTTCATATACTTTGATGATAGAGCCTACTTTTGGAGTTATGGCCCTTTGAACACCGAAAATATTTAGTGATTTCTGTAATATATTTGTGTCCGCTCTGTAACTTGAAAACTATTTGCGATATTTTCTTGAAACTTAATTAATTTATTAACAGAGTTATGGCACTTGCTTGATGTAAGTGCAGTGGTGGGGCATGGTGAAATTTCTACAGCCCTTTTATTAGATAGAGGGGATTTTGAAAAACCACCTGAGCTGTACTACCAGTTATTATCCAAAACCATTTTTCATGACAATAGTGCTGTAAAATAGTGCTGAAAATCAAGCCACGACAACATATTTTGGCAGTTCCGTTAGTGGCAAGTCCGGGTATTATTAGGTCCGAGAATATATATATGCTCTTTTCTCGTACTTTCGTGCACCTTAATCGGTATCCGGTCATCGCCGATAAACAAAGAAAGTAAGAAAACAATGTTATATTAAAAAGCAATAAAGGATTCGGCAATATTCATTTTGTAACAAAGATCGATTCAAGTGACCTCAATGTTGTTGTTAAAACTCACCCAAAATCCGGTTCAATCGCAGTCTGAGTCCTTTTGGTGCTTTCTCATACTTTCGTGAATAGCGTTGGAAGAGTGCCCAGGCTTTCCGAATGAAGGCTGATGACGTCAACTAGAGTGTTTCCCAAAAGTTAGAGGTCCAAATTATCAGTTTTGTTAGTTTTAAGATGTGATCCATATCACTTGTGATTTTCACAGGGCCTTCAAATTTTCATTCGTCAGAAATATTGAAATCTTCTACCAAAAGACAACTAACATATTTTACAGTGTGTTATAACTGATAAAAAACAGAAATGCCAATATTGAAGAAAAAGTGTCAAAATTTTAACTACAACATAACTGAGAACAGTACATTTTACAATTTTCTGGAATTTGAATTTCTGGAATTTACTATTCACAATGTCAGCACAAAAACGCCCGATGCCTTCTCACAAATTTCTTAGTGATAACAAAATTCCAAGTGAACCCAGTGATCACATTTATCACACTGTGCCCATTTTACAATGACAAGGTATGGACATCTTTTGGCTGCTGGGGGTGAAAAACACCTGCACACACAACACTTTTCTTCATCTTCAATTTCAGAATCACCACTATCCTCTGCTTGTAGGATATTGATTTCACTGGTTGAAGGTTTTGGAGAGTAAGTTATGGTTGGAATAGGGGAGCTCTCCTTATTTCCAGATTTGCCCATATTCTTTGAGTTAGGTTTTGTGTTGTCATTTTTTTGTTCCCGACATTTACTTTGTTTCTTTGGTTCTTTATCCTTCCTTTGTTTTTTAGACTGCAGTTCCCTTGCATTTTCATAATCCGTCATCTTACTTTCATATTCACCTTCAGTTATAGCTAACTCTCCAGGACTTGGCCTTTTGATTGTTGCATTCTCATGCTCTCCATTTGTTTTTCCACAGTCACAGCACTTATCAGCAGACATTTTTTTCAATTTTAAGCTCAAGGAACTTTTTCACTTCATCCTTCCCTGCTTTCAGGGCCATTACTTTTTTGACTGGCTCCTTTTCCCTGAAGGCTTCCGTTGGGAAGAGTTTGTCAGGGGAAATTGTTTGTTTGCTGTAAGGGTGGATGCCTGTCTTTCTAAATGCTGCCTGGATATTTGATGGTGACATTGCCTTCAAATATGCTTTGCAGGCTAGCTCGCACATATTGTACCTCGTGATCCTCTCACCAATGTTCTTCCTCATAAACAAACTGCATTCGGAATGATAATAGTGCTTGAAGGGAGCATATATGGCAACATCAAGAGGTTGTAAGAGGTGACTGGTGTGAGGTGAACAAATAAAATAATTTTGTTGCTTTTAGCCCACTGGATAACATCTGGAGAGATGTGAGACTTGTGTCCATCATACATGAGCAAAATATGTTGCGAAGAACTGGCATTTCCAGGACGCACAAAAGGCAAGAAGTGGTCTGTGAGATATTCCTTGAAGATTGCACCATTGATCCAACCTGAATCTGACATGGTTGCCTTAACACCAGCTGTTGCTCCAGTTAGTAGCTCTGGCATGTACCGCTTCCCTTTAAAGATGAAAAATGGTGGAAGACTGTTTCCAGCTGCATTGGCACACCCAACCAAAGTTAACGTAGTTGACCTGGGAGAGGTGATGGATTGAGTGTTGCTGCCAGAAGGCGCAATGACGTTGGGAGGTTTATGGTCGGGTTGCAATCCAGTTTCATCCAAATTATATATACATTGTGGCTTGTCCTTTAGACCATACTTCTCCAAGGTTGTGTCCACTTTTTGATAGTAATTGCTGACTACTTCGGACGTTGCTGCTTTCGCTCTAGTTGTTTCTAGACTCCTTGGATTCAGAGAGGATAGCCGATCTTTCCATCTCTGCAAAAACCCATACAGCCAGTTATTACTAAGGGGCTTACTAGTTTGTCACCTCTCCAAGCTGTGTGCTAGTTCTCCAGCAAGATGTAGTTGGATGTGGGTATAGCCATACCCCAGTTGTGCCATTACCTCAACATGCTCAACTAAAATGCCCTCCTCTTCTCACAATAGTGCATTTGAACTACAGTCAGATGATGATGATGATGAGTTCAGGTTTAACGAGGCATCAACCCATGAGGGTCATTTGCGTCAAAATGGTGAACTAACATGGTTCTGTAGTGAAACGGTTATAATGATAAGTCATAATGAACTACAATCAGATTCAAGGTCAACTATACCAGTGAATCTGTCTCTGAGAGTATGGGGTGGTACACCAAACATGGAGGCTGCTGCTCTAATAGGAAGGTTTCTTTCCTTAACAGCATTATAGGCATTAAGATCTTCCTTGGTGTAAGTTGACCTGTAAGTTCTCTTGACTTGCTTGGGGTTTGCCTGAAGTAGAAGAAATAGAAAACAAGAGGACCATGATGGTCCTATATCGCTCACCTGACCAAACAGATTTGCATATTTACTGTTGAAGTTTCAGCCAAGTTCACTGCTCTAGGATTTTTGTATAAACTTTATAGCACTAACCACCCCCACTCCCCTCCACCACACCTCTGGCCATGTTTTTTTACAAATCTTGACGACCTGAACTGAATCTTAAAAGTGGGTCACCAAAGGAACATTTCTGCCAAGTTATATTGAAATTGGTCCAGTGGTTTAAAAAGTTTTATATAGCTATAAAGCCCTACGCCCTAACGGCCATGTTTTTTGACGATTCATGACAGCTTGAACAAACTTGGTAGAGGGTCACCAAAGGAACATTCCTACATAGTTATATTGAAATCTGTTCAGTGGTTTCTGACAAGAAGATTTTTAAAGTTTTCTATTTAGATATATAGGGAAAACAAGCTCCACCCCATGGCAGCCATGTTTTTTGACAAATCATGATTCCTTGTACAATCTTGATAGAGGTTCACCAAAGCAACATTCCAGCCAAGTAATATTGAAATCAGTCATGGGGTATGTGACAAGAAGAATTTTAAAATTTTCTATGCAGATATATATGAAAAATAAGCCCCACCCCCCTGTGGGCCATGGTTTTTGACGTATCATGAAGGCTTGAACAATCTTGGTAGAAGGTCACCAAAGCAACATTCCTGCCAAGTTACATTGAACTCGGTCCAACTGTTTCTTACAAGAAGATTTTTAAAGTTTTCTATATAGGGAAAATAAGCCCCGCCCCCTAGCGGCCATGATTTTTGATGAATCATGACGGCCTGCACAATCTTTGTCGAGGGTCACCAAAGAAACATTCCTGCCAAGTTGTATTGAAATCGGTCCATTGGTTTCTGAAAAGAAGATTTTTAAAGTTTTATATATAGATATATAGGGAAAATAAGCCCTGCCCCAGGCAGCCATGTTTTTTGACGAATCATGATTTCTTGAACAATCTTAGTAGAGGGTCACCAAGGAAAAATTTCTGCAGTTATAATGAAATCGGTTCAGTGGTTTCTAACAAGAAGTTAAACATTCCTGCAAAGTTACATTGAAATCGGTCAAGTGCTTTCTGAAAAGACTATTAAAATTTTCTATATAGATAAATTATATAGGAAAATAAGCCCCGCCCCCTAGCGACCATGTTTTTTGACAAATCATAACGGCTTGAACAATCTTGGTAAAGGGTCACCAAGGAAACATTTCTGCGAAGTTATATTGAAATCAGTCCTGTGGTTTCTGACGACAAGATTTTTTCAAGTTTTCTATATAGAATTATATCAAAAATAAGCCCCGCACCCCCTAGCGGCCATGTTTTTTGACAAATCATGTCGGCTTGAACAATCTTGATAGAGGGTCACTAAGGAAACATTTCTGTCAAGTTATATTGAAATCGGTCCAGTCGTTTATGACAAGAAGATTTTTAAAGTTTTCTATATAGGGAAAATTAACCCCGCCCCCTAGCGGCCATGTTTTTTAACGAATCATGTCGGCTTGAACAATCTTGCAACAGGATCACCAAAGGAACAATTCTGCAAAATCATATGGAAATCGGTCCAGTGGTTTCTGACAAGAAGATTTTTAAAGTTTTCCATAAAGATATATAAGGAAAATAAGCCCCGCCCCCCTGGCGGCCATGTTTTTTGACAAATCCAAATGGCTTGAACAATCTTGCAACAGGATCACCAAAGGAACATTTCTGCAAAATCATATGGAAATCGGTCCAGTGGTTTCTGACAAGAAGATTTTTAAAGATTTCTATACAGATAATACAGTGAAAATAAGCCCCGCCCCCTGGCGGCCATGTTTTTTGACAAATCCAAATGGCTTGAACAATCTTGGTACAGGATCACCAAAGGAACATTTCTGCAAAATTATATGGAAATCGGTCCAGTGGTTTCGGACAAGATTTTTAAAGTTTTCTATATAGGTATATAGGGAAAATAAGCCCCGCCCCCTGGTGGCCATTTTTTTCGACGAATCCAAATGGCTTGAACAATCTTGGTAGAGGATCACCAAAGGAACATTTTTGCAAAATTATATTGAAATCGGTCCAGTGGTTTCGGACAAGAAGATTTTTAAAAGTTTTCTATATTTATATAGGGAAAATAAGCCCCGCCCCCTGGCGACCATGTTTTTTGACGAATCCAAATGTCTTGAACAATCTTGGTAGAGGATCACCAAAGGAACATTTCTGCAAAATTATATTGAAATCGGCCCAGTGGTTTTGGACAAGAAGATTTTTAAAGTTTTCTATATAGATATATAGGGAAAATATGCCCCGCCCCCTGGCGGCCATGTTTTTAGACTAATCCAAATGGCTTGAACAATCTTGGTAGAGGATCACCAAAGGAACATTTCTGCAAAAGTATATTGAAATTGGTCCAGTGGTTTCGGACAAGAAGATTTTTAAAGTTTTCTATATAGATATATGGGGAAAATGTCTAGCCCCCTGGCGGCCATGTTTTTTGACGAATCCAAATGGCTTGTACAATCTTGGTAGAGGATCACAAAAGGAACATTTCTGCAAAATTATATTGAAATCTGTCCAGTGGTTTCTGACAAGAAGATTTTTAAAGTTTTCTATATAGATATAAATTGGGAAAATAAGCCCCGCCCCCTGGTGGCCATGTTTTTCGACGAATCCAAATGGCTTGAACAATCTTGGTAGAGGATCACCAAAGGAACATTTCTGCAAAATTATATTGAAATCGGTCCAGTGGTTTCTGACAAGAAGATTTTTAAAGTTTTCTATATAGATATATAGGGAAAATATGCCCCGCCCCCTGGCGGCCATGTTTTTTGACGAATGCAAATGGCTTGAACAATCTTGGTAGAGGATCACCAAAGGAACATTTCTGCAAAATTATATTGAAATTGGTCCAGTGGTTTTGGACAAGAAGATTTTTAAAGTTTTCTATATAGATATATGGGGAAAATGTCCAGCCCCCTGGTGGCCATGTTTTTTGACGAATCCAAATGGCTTGAACAATCTTGGTAGAGGATCACCAAAGTTACATTTCTGCAAAATTATATTGAAATCTGTCCAGTGGTTTCTGACAAGAAGATTTTTAAAGTTTTCTATATAGATATATAGGGAAAATAAGCCCCGCCCCCTGGCGGCCATGTTTTTTGACGAATCCGAATGGCTTGAACAATCTTGGTAGAGGATCACCAAAGGAACATTTCTGCAAAATTATATTGAAATCGGTCCAGTGGTTTCTGACAAGAAGATTTTTTAAGTTTTTAGTTAAAAAATCTATTTTTAGCTCCTGTGACCTAGATATGCAACGGACCGGAACCATTTGAACAACTTTGAAAGAGGACCAACCAAGGATCATTCCTGTGAAGTTTGGTCAAAATCCAATCAGTGGTTTAGGAGATGTTGTTTAAAGATTGTGGACGGACGGACGGACGGACGGACGTACAAACGACGACGACGACGGACGGTGAGTAATCACAAAAGCTCACCTTGAGCTTTCAGCTCAGGTGAGCTAAAAAGGGACATTTTACAGAACTATTATTTTTGGGGGATTATTTTATCACATTTACTAACATTTATGCTTTGATATATATATATATTATTATATAAAAATAATTTATCAAACACAGCTCACCATTATAATAATGTTGTTATTATTATTATTATTATTAAAGTTGTTGTTGTGCTATCTTGTTATATTGTTAGCGTTGCTATTTGAAGTATTTTGATTTGTTGTGAAACGTTCTGAAACTGAAATGTGCAACTGACTAAATACCACTATCTAACTTTTGGGGCACACTATACCTCAAGCTTCTAGACGACTGAGACCAATCTAGTCACGTGACCTTGTTGATAACGATGCCAGCAGGGATGTAGATGCTGGTAGATTTACTTCCCAGCTAAATTTACAGGTAAGTTTTAGGTGTGTGGTGCACGTGACTAAATAATTGTAGGGGCAATTTATTAATTTATGCATCTGTGGGATGCGATGGCAGTCTTTCATTTTAATTACCTGTTTTTTTCTCATTTCTTCGGAGAAGGATTTTCCCTGAACTCTGAACTTCTGGAAAAGTTTGACAGGTGGCGCCAAAACAGCGCGAGCCATGAAATATCGCGTCAAAACGCGAGTTCACGAAACTATGGGAATGCACGAAAGTATGAGAAACGACCATATATATGTATATATATATCTAGTCCACACTCATCCTTCTGTCCATCATTACTTCTTCAAAAATATTATTTATTATCATCAATAATATCTTTACTCATAAAACACTTCTTTGTTTGGTTACTAACCATATGAATTTAAAGTGAGAATGAGTAGGCCCTCGGACCCATTAATACCCGGACTTGATACTGTCCGTTTCCGTTAATTATCATGTCGCGGGTGCTGGTGATGCTTACGTCACTTCAGAATGTATATTTTGCAAACTCCACTAATATTAAACTAGTATTAAACACATTTATTTTTAGTTAAGCCAGTTACAATTATTATAAAGCAATAATGCCATCTTGGGTCCGTTATATATTAATAACATTTTATTCAACTGATTCCTTTTAACATAGATAATCGCCGAATTTTGCACATACTCATTTTAGAAAATGTGGGTCAAATTCGAGAGAATCGACATTTTCACACAGTCAACTTTTCAAATTTCTATTACGGTTATGAAAATAATATGCTGATAAAGCAATAAAACAAAGCTTTTTCATTCTGAATAAGTTGGGTTTATAGTTGGTTTTAGTGAGAAAAAACATTAAAAGGCTCTGCTAATGCTAGTACTATTCAACAATGGTCGCCATTTTTTCTTCGACGAATAGCTTCATTCACAAATCAGTGTTTGGAAACTCCATCGCAATTTGTGATATGTGTGATCAATATTCAACAAATATGATTAAAAAACAAAATAATTATTACATAGTATTTAATTTGAATGATAAGTGATGTTTTGTTCACAGATGACACTTATATGAGGTTCATTATCGCGGACAATTGTTGGTCAAATTCGAGAAATTGACATTTTCACCAACCGATATTTCAACTGGCATTGAAGTAGGTATAAAAATAATATGCTCATAAAACAACTTCGAAAACAAAGCTAGTTTTTTTCCTGAATAAGTTTGGTTTATAATTGATTTTAATAAGGACGTGCATTAACAGGCTCTACTAATGCGAGTACAGTTCAACAATGGTCGCCACTTTTCTTCGACGAACGGCTTCATTCACAAAACGGTGTTTGGAAACTCCACCGAAATTTGTAAAGTATGTGATCAATATTCAACAAATGTGGTTAAAAAACAATTACGTGTATATAGTACTAACTTTTCATGATGGTTGATGTATTGTTCACAAAGAACACTTATATGTGGTTGTTTATTGCGGACAATTATCACTTTCTACTCGATTGATTTTCGCACATTCCAGACGAAAACCGGTAAATGGTAAAATCATAGCCACAACATCATCATATCGATAAAATACATGTAGGTATTTAGCACTATAAGTTACCAGTCCGGGTATTGATGGGTCCGAGGTATGCCTAAACCCAACGGTAATTACAATAAAATCAGAACTAAAAGTTTGTTTTTTTGTTGTTGTTTTTTTCTATAAAAATATGTAGATCTATTTAACCGCTAATTCTAGGTGGAGAATATGGGAGAATGTGGTATTTTAGTCTATTTTAACACTATATATTCTATATCGGCTGCATATGCGCCTGCATTTTATACCTCTTTCTACAATAGCTGCATTACCTTATATTTCTATAGTGGCTGCATTTTCCTATATTTAATAAATCAAATCAAATCAAATCAAATCAATTTTATTGGTATAAAATCCAAACAAGAACAGGACCGGTTCCCCTAAATACAGGAATGGACTTTTTTTTACGAAATGGACGAAATGGAGTTTTGTTTTACGAAATGGAGCATTTTTTGCCCCTTTTTGCAACTTTTATTCTTTTTTCATGATTTCTATCATATCTGACTGTAAAAACAATGTTAAATATGATTTTGCAGTATTGGAATCATATTTTATATACAACGGAGAAAATATAGTTCCACTCCTTATGTGAAATCAGTGTCGAAATGGAGTTTTATTTTACGAAATGGAGCATGTTTTTCCCCTTTTTGCAACTTTTGTTCTGTCTTTATGATTTATATTATATCTGACTAAACAAGCAATATTAAATATGATTTTTTTATTAGAATCATAATTTATAAACAACGGAGATGATAATATAGTTCCACTCCATATGTAATATCAGTGACGAAATGGAGTCTTATTTTACGAAATGCGAAATGGAGCATGTTTCCCACTTGTTTGCAACTTTTATTCTATTTTCATGATTCATATCATATCAGACTACAAAACCAATATTAAACATGTTTTTACTTTATTAGAATCATATTTTATAAACAATGGAGAAGATGTAGTTCCACTCATATGTAATATCAGTGACGAAATGGAGTTTTTATTTTACGAAATGGAGCATGTTTCCCCACCTTGTTTGCAACTTTTATTATAGTTTCATGATTTATATCATATCAGACTGTAAAAAACAATATTAAACATGATTATATTTTATTAGAATCATATTTTATAAATAACAGAGAAGATAAAGCTCCACTCCTTATGTAATATCAGCGACGAAATGGAGTCTATATTTTACGAAATGGAGCATGTTTCCCCTTTGTTTGCAACTCTTATTCTGTTTTTCATGATTTATATCAGATCAGACAACAAAAGCAATATTAAACATGATTTTACTTTATTAGAATCATATTTTATCAACTACGGAGAAGATATAGTTCCGCGTACTTATGTGAAATCAGTGACGAAATAGAATTATATTTTACGAAAAGGAGCCTGTTTCCCCCTTGTTTGCAACTTATATCCTTTTCTTAATGGTTTATATCATATCTGACTATAAAGACAATATTAAATATGTTTTTACTATATTGGAATCATAGTCTATAAATAAACGTCAAAAAGGTTGCCTTTGGAATATGAGCTTTATACCTAATTTAGTGCCACAGAGGCTTTTCTGTTATTTAAACTTCATCAGTGTGGCTAAACCCCAAAAGTTTGGAAATGAAACGTATGATGTGCATGTCTTGGCAAGCAGCAAGGCATACAGAAAGCAAAATAAAAAAAAAGGAAGAGAAAAGTCCAGGGAGTGCCACAATCACAAATCGCAGCCCTTCCCAGACCCCAAGAGGAAGAGGAAACCGACAAATCTAAACAAGCACAAATCAATCAAACGTACAAAAAGCACTAAGATTAGCTCTCTCTTCCCCAAGCGAGGTAATCGCAATACTAAAAGGACTGTAAAACACAAGAACAAAATGACACACGGAAAGACATACAACAAATCGCCTCGTAGAATAAACCACAAAGCAACAAGGAGTAAGGCTAACACCGGGACCACCGCCTTAGAATGGTTGGTAGAGCAAACCACAGTGAAAGGGGGGTGGGGTAAAGCACTTTTACAGCAGCTAGCTAACTTCACCCTGGGTCCCGATGCTACTCTTAATACAGAAATACATAAAAATTCGGTTCGCATAAAGGCTCCCAACTCAGTCAATGCATCAAAGCGAAAACATAAAAATCAAATTAATCACTATAATAAACAAAGATGTGTACTCATGGCTAATTCTACTGTATGCCAGAGTAAACGAAAACCAATAGTTGAACCACGGCGGGCCAAGCCAAAGACATATCGTCAAGCCCCAACCCACTGGTTAAAGTTTTACGAAGAGGCCGTCATTGAGTCTGAGGCCCGAACCGCCGTCGTGCAATTAAAGAGTGAAGCATAGCCATCAACAATGATTGGGTTGACAAGCCTAAAAAGTGGATCCTGAACCCGCTAAGATACATGTCATTTTGACAAGTCAATCTTAGTTTTAGATTTTTTTTTAAAAGAACACACTACAGATAAGATAATGAGAGTCTCGGTTTATAAGGGTGATTAAACAGGTGCTACGGTAACTGGATTGTCACACCTAACTGATCACCACGCTGTCTCGTATGATATAGGCTACTGACTTAATCATTAACTGCATTAAAGACACGGTGATCGAATAATCATAATTGGATTATCAACACGGGTCATCTCATCAGGCTGATTAAACAGGTGTTACCGGTAACTGGATTATCACACCTACCTGATCGCATTTTGTTTTTTATTAATAATAATTATATCAGTGTTTATCATATTTAGTATACTTTGTTTGATACTGCGAAGTGCAGATTAATTTAAATATCAGGTCAGTATATGACGGTTGACCTAAAGTTGGTTGGCCATGGCCCTGCGCCACCGTCAACACTAATGAAAACGTCCATGGAACTACACAAGTAAATATTTTAAAGAATGAGCAATCCGATCAGAGTGTATGCTGATTTTACAAGGTTTTTGCGAAATGCGCAAATCGTTTTTGTACTTAGTCCAGAGGTTATGTACACGAAATGCGCTGACTCTGATCAGATTGCGTGGATGCTATATCAATTTAATAATTATCATATTTATTATAATTCGTTTCTTTCATTTGGAACACGATATTTCAAATATTTAATTCAAAAAAAAAAAAAAAAAAATGCCAATGCCAATTTGCTCAGTTTCGCATACTTCTCAAAACATCGCGTTGCAAATAAAAGAAAAGAAAAAGAAAAGAAATATAGTATACATTCTCAGATATAGATGTTATGTATAATTTTTTTGAGAAAAAAAAATGTGTTTGGCTTTCAAAATATATATATATATATATAATATATATATATATATATATATATATATATATATATATATATATATATATATATATATATATATATATGTATAAACAACATAAAAATAAATGAAAATAATAAATAAACGTTTCCATTGCATATCGTATCGTTTTTATTTATTACAGGATTTTAGTAATGAGTTCACTAATTAGCTAATTTTCTGGAAATAAAATTTTATTGAATGGTGATTTTTATATATATATATATGTATAAACAACATAAAAATAAATGAAAATAATAAATAAAGTTTCCATTGCATATCGTATCGTTTTTATTTATTACAGGATTTTAGTAATGACTTCACTAATTAGCTAATTTTCTGGAAATAAAATTTTATTGAATGGTGATTTTGTTCTTACTGATTAGTGAGTGTTTGAGTAAAAATTTTACAGATTAGCGAATTTTAACTGAAACATTTACTGATTTATTTACCGACTTAGCAAAATAAAATTTGTCTGGTTACTCACTTTGAGGGAACCCCAGTGGCACCCTCAACCATGTATCATTAAACATCCATTTGAAATAATGGGATGCTGAGCAGTGCCAACTTTAAGAAAAGTTATGGTTCCGGATGCACTGGTCACCTCAAGTGGTCAGGCTGTGGCTACGGTATGTAGCACAGAACAAACTAACACTGAATAACTGCTGCACATATGACATTTCCATTTACGTTGCTGCAGTAAAATCACTTGAAATTGTAATGTTATACATGTATATTTCATAATTTAAAGCACACCAAGCAAAACGTGGTCTTCGAGTAAATGCGAACTGTGAGGTCTGGATTGTCTCTACACCGTTCATTATATAGAATTAACAATGTCCGGATCTTGTGTCTGAGAAATGCACAAACCATGGTCAGACTATGCACATGCGCTTTTTGCATACGCTGTAAGACCAGTTTTCACTTAGTGTGGCCATTTATATATCTTTATCAGTGTAGATTTGTATGAAATTAATAATAACTGTAATGATATGCATTGGAAACGGATAGGGATAGTTCTGCATGTGATGTAATTAAAGAAAACATTTCATTGTGAAGAATTATCCTTAATCTAAAAAAAAAAAAAACAAGGCTGGTAAATGGTTGCCATAAAATTATGAGAGAAAAAACAAAAAACAAAAAACAAAAAAAAACAACATAAATTTTATGATTCGATAGCAACAAGTATTAGTCACATCTCCACGAGTTACAATAGCAGTGGTCAAATTCTAAATAGATGTGAAACTTACAGCAAAGATATTCTTGCGCAGTACCAGCTGAAAACTAAGGAAAATTTTTTATCCTTCAGCTAACTTGACAGGTAGGAACATACTCTTCAAGCTGATGATTAGCGTAGATCCTGATCATAATGCATGGATGCGTATGCTTATCTGGGTCAACGCCACTTGCCTAGAAACAGAATCTCTTTTCTTAATAAATTGCTAAAACGTATTGAGCTTTTCTTATATACATACTATAGCCTCTTTCTACAAAAATTACTTTTAATATAAAACATTTGGGCGTGGTTAGCATCAGCAGCAACCACATATTCTGGTACAGGATCCTAAGAATGTCTAATGACATTCATTTCTGGTTAATGAATGTCATTAGACGTATCACTAGTAAAAAATCTGAAAATTCTGAAGGAATGCACAGCGAACAGCAAAGACGCTGAACAGACAGCACAAATGCACAGGCTGGTCCATTTCTTGGGGTCGCATTAGACATTAACATGAACTCTTGGGTGGAGTTGACTAGGAAGGAGTGTGCATTTTAAGCTCTGTATAGTTTTGGGAATTTACAGTGATTTTCCTGGAATTAAATTTCAAATTTAATATGAGATGAAAGGATTTGAAACATATTTTCCTATAGTGTATTTTTCTTATGAAAATATTAATTGTGAAAACAGATATTAACAAAACCTGTGGAAATAATTCTATATTTTTTATTTAACAAACAATGAACTAGTGTTTCAGGTATTTTTAATGTTTCCTGTACCATGAACTTTGGAATTAACTGGATAGCACCTCTTTGATGTCTTCAAAAGACTTCTTAATCTAGTGAATCTAATGGGAGTCTATTAAACCAAAGTTAAATGTTGTGTGCAAATGACCATTTCTATGTGCCCGAATAATACCTGTATTGTCCATTGTTTATTATGGAACTAATAGAATGATCTGTGAGTATATATATGACTACAAGACAAACTAGTTCCAAGAAAGCATTAAAAAAAAAAAAAAAAAAAAAAAATGAGTGACCAAAAGGAGAATCAGTCATTAATTGAATCTTTTGAGGAGGATTCATCTGGTCTGTGGGTACCAAATGGACCTATTATCACCCACCGGTCATTGTCAACAAGGCCCTGCACACCACCTCAGGCTGACGTCAAGCAACCTGTCACAGTACAGGTGGATGAGGAGATTTTCTTCACCAATAATCCAGTGAACAAAACAGTCATAGAAAATGATTATGTTGAGGATACAAATTTGAACAGAAATGACGAGAGTGACAATAACACACTGAATTACTCTTATTCTCTTCTGCATGGACAGCCTAATAAGACAATTCCATCTCCACCAGAGAGTGGTAGAATTAATTCTTCACATGGTGACTTATCAAAGTCCCTCTTCTCAGAGACACAAAGTCCATTGAGAAACAAAGCCCACAGTTCAATTGTGGATAGATTTAATGGTATATTATACCATGAACATCACTTTAATGAGAAGATTAGCATTGTGTTTTCTTCAGATGACCTGTATAATGGATTTATAACTGCTATTAATAAAGAGCTCCATGCCAAGAAAATTAGTGAAGTGAGGTCCAATTACACTACCCATGTCAGGGGAAAAGGGTGTACTCTGATTACAGACAGTGAACATTGTTCTGTTTCTGCTTCTGGACAAGGAAGCAAACTCTGGAGAGAAATAGTGTTCAGTAGAATGGCCATACATTTATATAAACAATTCACAAAGGATATTGACAGTGAGATCAATATTGCCTCATCACAAAGCTTTAGTATGACATCTACCCCTGGTACAAGTATGACCACAAAGGTTCAATCATCACCAAATATTACTCGTCACCATTAAACCTGGAACCCAGCAAAGAATAGTGCATAATAAACTATCCTTATCTGAACTAAATAGTCATGTGGCAGAGCTGACTGAAATAAGTAAAAACTTACAGAACCAGCTGATATTAGTAAATGCTAAAATAGATACACTTATTCAGAGATCAACACAGTGCTCACAACCAACTAGATCTGGCAACTTATCAATCTCAGAAATTTCTGATGACTCATTCATAACTTTGAGCGAAACAAATGAAAGCGAGGACTCTAAACTATTCCCTGGAAGTAGAACATATTCTAGCGCTGTAGTGAATGGACCAGAAAAATCTAAGCCAAACAGTAATAAAGTGGTAATGACAGATAAACATGTACTAACTTGTGAAGCAATCGAAAATAACAAACAAAACTCAAGGACACCCCAGAAAAGTATCCCTTCTCAAACAAGTAAGGAGAACAAACAACCCACTGGACGTACGCTTTTGATTGGAGATTCAGTATTGTCAGGCATAAACAAAAAGGGACTACGAAAAGGAGTTGAATGTACATCTGTATCAGGGGCTACAATTGACACCATTCTGGATACAATAGAAATATTTGATATCAGCAAATTTCACAATATTGTTGTGTATGTTGGTGGGAATGACGTGTCAGGTGAAACAGAGATTGCACATTTTGAACAGCAATATGAGAATTTAATTTCACTCATTAGAAAGAAGAACTCTAAGTGCAAAGTTCTACTCAGCAATATGTGCCCGAGAGGTGATATTGATGTCACTGAAATCAATGATGTCATCAGGGATCTGTGTCAAACTCATAATGTGACCCTCATTAACTCCAATGCTGACTTCTATGACAAGAAAAAGAAACTAAGAAATCACTTTTACAAACTATGGGACAGTATACACCTCTCCAGATCGGGGACAAAAAGATTACTGGGATCATTTGAGCGACACATTAGTATTGTTGAGAACTTTGAAACCTGTGTATACCTACCCAGAACGCTGCTATGGCAAGAGACCCCTTTGGACAATCCACCATCAAGCCATATTAATCATTATAGGACCCGGAAACATCATTATAATTATAATAATAACTTTCAATCTACTGGAAATGGAACTTCTGATAGTGGTCTACAAGCACGTTGCTTGAAATGTGGCATGACAAATCATGAAACTTACAATTGCAGACACAAGACACAAGTGAAATGTCACAAATGTAACTTGTATGGACATAAAGACTCAACTGGCTTGTGCTACAATATATAGGACAAAGGCAAATATGCCAGTTTACCATTTCCAATATCTACCTTTAATTCATATGATCTGTTGTTGACTGTTTGTGTAGACTGTAACCAACATGCATGTATATGTGAAACTATTTCAGATCAATCAATGTCATTTGTTATGAATGTATCTGTTAGTAATAATTATGATTGCATTGGCTCAACTCAGTCTGTTGCACAAACAAATGTCATTGAAGATAATGAAACTAGTACTTTACAACCATCTTGTTTTACAATGAATAGTAGAAATAATGATACAGCAAAGCTGGATGACAATCTTAATGACAAGTCACTCAAATTTGCATCTTTAAATGTCTGCGGTTTGAAACGCAAAGTCTTATATCCCGAGTTTAGCAGTTTAGTGAATAATTATGACATGCTCTCTGTTTGTGAAACAAAACTTGACAGATATGATCTTATTGAACTGCCTGGTTATGTTTTCTTCTCTCAGTGTAGAAAACAGAAGTATATCCGCAAAAGTGGGGGTATTGGAGTTTTTATAAAGCAGTCATTGTTTCCACATGTTTCTCACATTGAATCTGATTCTGATTATGTCTTGTGGCTTAGTATCAGCAAGAAAGTCTTTAATACTGATGAGGATATTTATGTAGGAGCCATATATATTCCTCCAAATGACTCAAAATTTTACAACCCTGATGAAATAGAAAATTTTAATGTTGAAATCACAAATATGTGTGTTCCAAATAAATATGTTCTCTTAATGGGCGATTTCAATGCAAGGACTCAAAATAAACAAGACTTTCTTGAAGAGGATAATTTTTTCATAAAATACTTTGATTTTGATAAAGATATGATAAGTCACTTCAGTGTCTCCTCAGTTCTTGACCAGTGTAAACTACCAAAAAAGCGTACATCACAAGATAAGGTTATCAATAATGAAGGAAACAAGCTAATTGATATTTGTAAATCAAATAATTTATTTATTCTCAATGGAAGGTGTGGAACTGATAAAAACATTGGTGCTATGACTTTTCGTAATCTCTCTGTAATTGACTATTCAATTGTATCACAGCATGCACTGCAATTTGTTAATATGTTTGAAATTTTAGAAGTCGACCCCCTTTTTTCTGATGGCCATTCATTACTAAGTACAACCTTATGTTTCTCTCAAAGTTCTATATTGAATACAAAGAAGTATCCCAAACAAAATATTAAAGGAAAGCCAAAATTAACAGAAGATAAAAAAACTATCTTTGTCCAAAACATAGATCGTTCTAAATTAAATGACCTATACAACTTCATTCAAGATAGTAGTAAAAACTATAACTCAGTGAATAAGGATAATATAAATAGCATGTGCCTTAAGTTTTCTGAACTTTTTCATGAATCAGCACAAACTTGTATTCCTGATAAATCATACCCAAATCATACAAAAGGCAAAATGCCTTGGTTCGGTAAACAGTGTGCACATGCACGCAAACGGTACCATCTGGCTAAAACAAAATTTTCAAGATGTCCATCAACTTCCTCAAAGTCAAGTCTAGTAACAGCAAGCAAAGCATACAAAAAGAAAATGAACTATTTCATAAATAAACATAATAGACAAACTCAAATTAAGCTTAGGAATTTGAAAAATAAAAATCCAAAGGAGTACTGGAAAATAATTAACAGCATTGACAGTAAAAAACAAGACAATAGTAATATTGGACTTGACTCATTATACAGCTTTTTCAAAGGTTTAAATAAACAGTCTGATTCTGAAAACCAACAGAATGAAAATATAAAGATTTCACTTGATGATAATGATCCAATTTTGAACTCACCAATTACTGACTGTGAAATCTTAAAATGCATCAAGTCTTTAAAGAATAATAAAGCATGTGGAAATGATGATATCATAAATGAATACATAAAGAGTACTTCTAATATAATGATGCCATTGTATAATTCTTTTTTCAATTTGATTCTTGAAACTGGAATTTTGCCAGATGCCTGGTTAGAAGGAATTATAAGGCCCATTTACAAGCATAAAGGAGATCCTTCACAGCCTGAGAATTACAGACCAATAACAATTTTAAGCTGCTTTGGCAAACTTTTCACAGCAGTACTCAACTTACGACTAAATGAATTTCTCAATACTTATGATATTTTGAATGAAAATCAAGCCGGTTTTAGAGCTGGATATTCTACAAACGATCATATTTTTGCTCTACATGCTCTTAGTGAAATTTTGAAATCCAAAAAGTTAAAGCTATTCTGCTCTTTTGTAGATTTTAGCAAAGCTTTTGACTCTGTGTGGCGTGTAGGATTGTGGTCAAAATTACTGGCAAACAATATTAATGGGAAATTCTTTCGTATTGTCTTTAACATGTACCAAGAAATTAAATCATGTGTTTCATTCAACGGTAATCAATCAGATTTTTTCCGTTGTTTTAGAGGAGTCCGACAAGGTGAAAATCTGTCACCTGTCTTATTTGCCTTATTTCTGAATGATCTTGAAAGCTTTCTTGTGTCTAAGAAATGTCCTGGTATTGATGTAGAATTTGCGTCTGATGATGTTTATTTTTACCTGAAGTTGTTTGTTTTACTCTATGCAGATGACAGTTATTTTTGCTACTGATGAAAAAAGTTTCCAGCACTGTTTGAATGTGTTTCATGAATACTCAAAATTATGGAAGCTTGACATCAATTACGATAAGACCAAGATTTTAATTTTTGGAACACGTAATGATGATCGTTTTGACTTCAGAATTGGTGAAAACAAAATTTCAATATGTAAGGACTTCAAATACTTAGGTGTAGTTTTCACCAAAAGAAGAAGTTTTTCAAAGGCTATTAAGCACAACTATGACCAGGCAAAGAAAGCTATGCACCTTTTACACAAAAGAATCAGGTCCTTCAATCTTCCTATTGATTTACAACTGCAATTATTCGATCACACTATTTTACCAATAGCCCTATATGGCTGTGAGGTATGGGCATTTGAAAAGGCTCAACTAATTGAAAATCTTCATAATGAATTCTTGAGATACATCACAAACTCAAAAAAGAGCACCCCAATATATATGCTACATGCAGAGCTTGGTCGCAGACCCATTGATGTAACCATTAAAACGCGTTTGATTGGCTTCTGGATGAATATTATTAATGGCAAAGAATCAAAATTATCTAAATTATTGTATGACATACTTTATCACCAGTACTGCAGTGGAGAATACCAACATAAGTGGATTCATAGCATAAAAGAATTACTTATATCAGTTGGACGATTTGATCTTTTTAATACAAGAATAATTGAAAATCCAACATCTGTTAAAAGGCAAATTTCTGAAACCTTGGTTGATCTGCATACTCAAGATTGGCATCAGAAAGTAAATCTATCTTCTAAAGGAAAAAATTATTACCTTTACAAACAGAACATCAAGTTAGAAAACTATTTGGTAAAGTTAAATAAAAAGCAGCACAGTGCACTACTGAAATATAGACTGAGTAACCATAGACTCCCAGTTGAAACAGGTCGATGGGAAAATACTCCACTCGATGAAAGAAAATGTAATCTATGTACAAAACAAGACATTGGAGACGAGTTCCATTATCTCTTCATATGTAATTATTTTCAAGCCGAACGAAAGCAGTTTTTGAAATCATATTTTTACAAGAGACCTAATGTCATTAAATTTAAAGAACTGCTCTCTACTGATAATGTAAAAGACCTTATTCAGTTATCTAAATTTGTAGATATAATAATGAAAAAGTTTTCATCTGTCATTTAAGTACTGTGTATGTGTGTGTATGTTTTTTTTTTTTTTTTTGTTTTTTTTTGGTGGGTGCGTCTGTGTGTGTGTATTCTTCAATTTCTCCTTTAGTTTACACATTTGTATGTTTGTATGCATTGTATATACGTTCTTTTAAGCTACGTGTGGCCTGAACTTAGTCAAATAATGTTTAGCTCAGTTCGGTCCAGTTCTGCTGGTTTCATATTTGTTCATGGAAGATGGTTAACCTCCTGTTGAACTGGTGTAAAGTCAGTGGAGGGGATAGGATAATGTGTGTGTTGTGTTGTTTTTTTTTTGTTTTTTTTTCTACTTAGTTATTGCGTGTACATGGGGGCTGCACCCTGGTGGGCATGGGGTTGGCTGCATTTAGACATGGTGTTCATTCCATGTCTGGACGTAGTTGACACCTGGTGCGCTGGGTGTAGCCTTTGGTCTTGGCACTACTGTATGTATGTACCTGCACACATGCACATGTGTGTATGTATGTATTTATGTGTGTGGACAGAATGTAACGTGAACAATGTTTGTTTGTAAACTTTGTTACTTGCTTTGTTCATTATGTAGTTTCTTCCATCTCTTACGCCTCCTGTGTGTGGCCTGAGAAGTAGTTAGATTAATAAAGTTTTGTTCTGTTCTGTTCTGTTCTGTTCCAATTTGTTGTTGGAAATGTGACATTTTATGGCTCAATTTCGTAACAATAAGCTCATACAGGGAAAAGAAAAACGTCTGCCTCCATTTCGTAACGTAAAACAAAACAAAGAAAAAAAAAAAAAAGTGTAAATGTAAAATTCTTTCTCCTTTCAATTATGATTCAGAAAATCATATGCAAACCAGATAGAAATGTTATTTTCCTTGACTGTCTCTAATGATTAATGAAAAAAGAACTAGCAAAAACACACGTTTGATGTATATAAAAGTTTTGTGGCTCCATTTCGTAAATAACTCCATATCATTAAAAAAACTCCACTTCGTTCAGAAAATCAGACAAAATATGTCATTTTTCTTATTTGTTCTTTGATAAATAATAATAATAAAAATAATAATAATAAACAATTGCTAGTTTAACATATATCCGTTTTCGTAAAAATCCCCATTTAGTTAAGCATCCATTTCGCCACGTAAAAAAAATCCGTAAATAATACAATTCTTACCCATTTCGCTTCTATCAATCAGAATATCAGATAAAATATGTCATTTACGTTAATTGTTCTTCGATAATTAATGAAAAAAAAACAAAACAAAAAACAAACTAGCAATAACATACAGGTTTGTAATAAATATTTTGTGTGGCTCCATTTCGTAAAAAAATCTCCATTTTTGTCCATTTCGTAAAAATAAACTCCATTTCGCTAATTAGGGGAACCCGAACAGGACTGTCACCAATGAAGACATGAAGAGCAATTATAGACAAACTGTTGTCCGCCTCGCAAGAGAAGGGCCATTGTTTCAGAATTTTCTTGTAAGACTGAACAAGCTCTCTTTGCTACTCAGAGTTGGTACATCGAATAATGGACCTTCTCTTTCAAAGTAGTACAAAAATCACAAAATTATAAGAACTCACAACTGGGGACAACAATCAAAAATGTTCTATGTGGAGAGCATGTACATATATAATGCTTTACCATTGGCAGCATGTGCCGGAGAGCTCTGGAATTACTTGTTAAAGGAAAAGACGAAAACAGCAGTGATGCAGCAAAGGTGGACCATGGAGAAAGTGTCTTTATCAGGGACTATAATATGGCTGCGCGCTGCGTTTTATACCGCGGCCCCCCATATATGTATTTAAACACTGATAAACGGACAAACGAAGACATACTCTTTGCTTATGAGCCCTTAGTTTACTCCAAATTTTTCTTTATTTTCTCTCCTTTTTGTAGCCCTTCTCCCACCTCTGTGTTTTTTTGTTGTTTTTTTGTTTTTGTTTTTTTCTTCCTGTATAACAGAAATCAAGACAACGTACAGTAACCTTGACTAGCGACCAGTAATTACTTCCCTTGTAAACGTCGTAACTGAATCTCGGCGGACGTTTTCGGCCAAATTATTGTTCGCAGCTGCTGAGCACCAATTAATGGCAAAATACAATATTAATTGCGTTAAGAAAAGCGAGTTTTATTTTTCATGAGTGAATCTTACACTAGGTGAATGCAATTAATGTAATTTAACCGAATATTTATGTAAACAAATCAATGGATCTGTTCAAAGGCATTTTTGGGACTTTTGCAAACAGTGTAAACCCTGATCAGACACCACAGAACCAAACCGTTATTTACAGTGCAGGATTTTTTACAAACTTATATCAAACAGAAACTGACACCACTTAGATAAAAGTAGTTCTGCCGAACATTTTCTAAAGGTGTAGATCCAGATCAGACACTGCAGAACGCCGAGTCTGATCAGGATCGACGGACGGCCATCGTAGTTTGTCTATGCTATGCTGGCCAAACAGTCTAAAGGCTCCGGTGATCTATAATGCACACACGGAACAGTAGAGTGCAATCTTTATCAGAATGGCCCTAAAAGTCTTAACTTTAATTTAAAAAACGTGAAGAGGAATGGATACACTTTCAGGAGAGGAAGTCTGTCATTAGTATTTTTTGCCTCCCTGTTTTGTCCGGTTTTAGTACCATCATCTGCCAACATCTTACACCAGTATGGGTAATTTAAAAAATTATATATGTATTTGGTAAATATGACTCAGCAGTACAAAACAGTTGTTGCCCTTGTAAAATTAAGTGGAAAACAAACACAAAGGAAAATGTGACCAAAAATGGTCACAAACAAATGTGACGGTTTTTCAGGAGTTCCTCGACTGGTATTTGTTCAAACGAGTTTAAGATATTTATTTCTTTTAATCTTATATTACCATATATGTAAAATGCTGTATTCACAATTAAAATTTGTGTAGCTGATGCTGATTTTAATCATTGTAAAAATTTGACTACAGTACTTTCAATACTATGATTCTTAATAGATAACAGGTTTTCACTATTAAATGAGTGATTGTCTGCAGTTGAAGTTATACTGTAATCAAACTTGATTTTTATATGCAGTTTCATTGTTTTTATATATTATGAAATCAATAGTGAAATGAAACCACTGATATGCTTTAATATAATAAGCAAATACATTAAACCCCAATTTAATTAATGTACAATCATTTGCTTATTTATGACTTTATATTCAATTTTCCATTCAACCTCGGACCTAATAATATATTGGGTCCAAGATTCAACAGCTAGGGGTATGAAAACCATGGCCGCGAAAGGGATATGTGTTGGCCAGTTTGTGAACAAATTTTGACGTTTTATAATCTGAGCATTTGACAGAGATTGCAAAAAGATATAACATGCAGAAACTGTTTAAATTCTCACTATTCTTCTTTTTCACCCAAATAACGAGTGTCGACAGATTCTAAAAAATAGAATAGATAATTATATAAACTAAACGAAAATAACCGAAACGGCTGAAAGGACCTGCTAACAATACAGTCATTTAAGACTCCACGTCTAAAACTAATTTGATGGCTAGATTTCCCATTAATGCGCTTGTTTTTTTTTTTTTTTTTTTTTTTTTTTTAAACATTATTGTGTGTGTGTGTGTGTGTGTGTGTGGAATACTGATATAGATAAACTTCATTTAGTAGAAGTATATGTGTAAGAGGGGGAGGGGTTGGTGGTGGGAGGCGGGGATCATATTCAGATAATTGTTGACTACGCCCGACTGTAGTTATAGAAGAAATACGTTTGACAATTGTGTTTTTGTTTGTTCTTTTTAGAAGATCTTCAGTGGTAGACCGGCTCATCATGTTTAAGTTTCATTAAGTTTCATATAGAATGATCGTCGGTGGTAAACAGTCCATACTGTCCTAATCTCTTCATTAGTAGAAGTTTGACATATACATATGGCTTGCGTGCTTATCTATCCGTCTATACAGGAATGTAGTCTGAATACAGATACACAAAAAAAAAAAAAAACTATCGTGCAAAAATGGAATTTTACTTCCAAAATTATACATATATATATATATATATATATATATATATATATATATATATATATATATATATATATATATATATATATATATATATATATGTAGTAGTAGTAGTAGTAATAGTAGTAGTAAAATAGTTTATTAAAGTGTCACATCTCAAATATATACATATAATACATACATTTCAACTAAAAATATTCGAGATCCTGCCTAAAAAGGCACATGAGACACTATTTTGACAATAAAATTCATTACATTAAAATGTTATTTACATGTAAATATCGATTGCTTATATAAAACTACTTTATGCATTACTTTATTCTATTGCAAATTCATGCAGCACAGCCATGGACAAACCACCTCTTCCAACTGATTATATTGTGCTTAGCAGAGCCGGGGCGGGTACAGCCGATCCGATCTCGGCGCGGCTGTAATCGCCACGGCAGAATCATGCATGAGTCGCACTCTGTAATACAGTGACTATTAAAATGATTTTATGTTAAAATGTTTCATGCATTTAAGAAACGTCTTTTATTCATTTTCAGTAAAACATTAGCCAACTGGAATTGAAGATCTTTACAATTCATTAAAAATACCAATTTATCCAAGGAGTCATAATATTTAAAAGTCTCATTGATTATCTGCGCAGACTGAAACAAGTTGTATCGTAAATCACTGTAAAAGTCACAATCAACCAGAAAATGTTTCGTCCTCGACTGAGTTTGAGTTACAATATTTACAAACTCGCTCATGTACGGGAGTTTTAGGTCGGGTATATCTGCCAGTTTCAATAGCTAATGGTAAATTGCAGCTACGAAACTTGGAAAGCACACGTCTATGGCCCCTGCTCATATTGAATTGTACATAATATTCTGTTCTCAGAACATATTTGTAACGTCTGTAGGTTTTAAGTTTATTTCCGTTTTCCGCATTACCTTCACTCATTAATTTTTGATACCACTTATCACTGTCTATTTCATTCAAAATATCTCGAGCAGCAGTAACACAGGATGCTTTATTCGGGCTTTCAGTCGACATTAAATCACCTAAATTATGTGTATCAATAAAATTCAGCATTTTCCGTTCCCATGATCTACCTTTAAGAAGAGACCATTCGTGGACCCGTCGTATTATTCTGTGCTCCGGCATACTACGTAGTCTGCACCACATACGAACCGTTTCAACTTTGTTTAACTTCACAAGAACTCCATCCCATGTCACCCCTTGAAGACACGTTAGAACAATGCTTAGTAACGCCAAGGAAATATCTACATGCTTTATTAAATACCGTCTCTATTTCAGTAAACTTGGTTTGGCCCCATATACCGGAGCAAAAGAACAATACAGGTTCCACTATGGTCTCTACCAGTTTGGTATAAACGCGTATATTCATACCACCAGCGCTCAAAAATTTTGAGTGTATAGCTCCCAACGCTATACTAGCCGACTTTGCTATCTCTCGTATTGAGAATTTCAGGTCTAAGAACTCATTCATCCAGAAGCCAAGATACTTTTAATTGCTAGTCACATCAATTTTCTTATTGCCGCACTTAAAACTGTTTTCTGTCCCATTCTTAGCTTTAGGCCTGAAATGCAGGATTTTGGTCTTATTCTCATTTATCACAATACGCCATTTATTGCACCAGTCATTTAACTTATCTAACATCTTTTGCATGCCCTCCTCAGTCTCTGATAGGATAGCAATATCGTCAGCATAAAATAGCACAGATAACTGCAATGTCTCTTCAAGCGTTACACCACACCTCATATCATCTAACTCTTTTGCTAAGTCATTCATATAAATAGAAAACAAAGTCGGCGAGATCACACAACCCTGCTTTACACCCTGTGTTACACTAAACCAGTCTGTGCCTAAATTATTAACTCTGACAGACAAGACAGATTCTCGTATAAAGACTGTACAGCATTAAGAAATTTACCCTTAATACCAATACTCATAAGTTTATACCATAGGCAATTTCTATTGACTGTATCGAATGCCTTTTTGGCATCCACAAAACACACAAATGTGTCCTTATTTTCTGACTTTCTATTGTTTATTACAGTATAGAGCGTATATATATGGTCAAGACAACTCCTACCCTTTCTAAATCCATTTTGGCCATCAAACAATATATCATTCATTTCAAGCCAACGCGTCAATCGCTTATTAAGAATGTCAGTGTATAGTTTGCAAGGGACAGAAAGCAAAGTAATGGGTCTATAGTTCAGAGGGTCACAGGGATCATCACTTTTATATATCGGGTTAATTATACCCTTAGTCCATTCTTTGGGCACAACCCCTACCTCGAAACAATATCTTATTATCCTGAACAATAAATTAATACAGCTATCATTCCGAAGGACCTCCGCCGGTATTTCATCAACCCCCGGCGCTTTTCTGACCTTTGCACTATACACGGACGCCCTAACCTCTTCTCTACTAATAGGTGAATTTAACAAAGAGCAGTCTAATTCCGGAAACGCGGTGTTGGATGGATCGCGCATCGACTCTAGCACATTTTCTAAATGGACTATCAAAGGAAGGGTTGTCTTGATCGCCATTAAATAAACACTCATAATCTGTTTTCCACTTACACAACACCTTGTTATTATCAATACTCATTTGACCATCTTCATCTTTAACCTCCCACGGAATCTGAGTTTTTCGATCATTAGCTAAGCCTAACCGTCCGATTTTAGCCCCAAAATTATGTGGATTTTCAAACTCGTCCTGCAGCTTTTTTTGCTGCTCAACTTGATATTTTCTTTTACACTGTCTATTTAGTTTATCAAATCGCCGACGTGTTTTACGGAAGTCCTCCCTTAAGGATCTACTGTTTACACATCGCTTATTAACAAGCCATATACGTTCCCGCCTACAAACTTCGTTCCACAGATCCTGTAGTTCAGACGTCCAATAAGGATTGACTCTTGATTTATGGGGTTTATACGACGTATTTGTCTTGTATTGTTTGCGTTTTGGTAATTTCGCATCCATTTCGTCTGTAACCAGTTTCACAAATTCAGTGTATGCCAACTGAACATCTTGTTCCTGATTCAGGGACGTTTCTATTCTCTCTAATGGTACAAGTTAAACGTTGAAACGACGTTTCACAGTTCAGAAATGATGCAGGAATATCGCATAACTTATACTGTTGTTTAGCAGCCGAGCTATCCGCGGGACAGTTCACACCCGTAACATTATCAGTTTGTAGTGTTACTTGAAGTATAGAGTGCTCTGAACTTCTATAATGCCCCTGCATGTTAAGATGAGTTATCAGGGACGACATAGTATGTACCTTAAACTCTTTATATCGCTCTAACTGTTCATGTGGCACAATCATGTAGTCGACTACGGAGCTCCCGCTTACGTTAATATTCGTAAAATTGTTTTCTCCCGTTCTTCCGTTTAACATACACAGATTACAGTCTATGAGAAAATCAGTCAGTAGCTGTCCGTATGGATTCATTTTATCGTCGATGACTTCTCGCGATGGGATGCTGTCTACACCTGTCACGTGATCGGACGAGCGTTGGGCACGGTGACGATGGACTAGACGCAATCACAAGCAATCAGAGGATAAACACAACACTTTGTAAAATAAAAACAAGCATGTATTTAAAAAGTTCAAAAAAAAAACAAACTATAATTAAAAGTTCAAATTTCCATGTTCCAATTTCTATGTTCCGAAGCTTCCATAATCCACAGGTACTGTTAAACTTCATAATCTGAAAAAAACTATTTAATTATATTTCCATAATTAAATATAATATAAATTTGAAGTAATTACGTAACTGTCCACGGATGTATCCTCCATGATATTTCCGGTTATCACTAACACTTGTTCCTATAGAACTGAACAAAACTTGCCGGAAAACATTTGATGGTCAATCATAGTGACGATAACAGTGGTGAAACAGATACATAAATGGATACGGATACTGATACTGGACCTGAAAATAAGTATCATGTCCTAGAACTCTCGATATCAAACATGACAAGATATTTCCTTATTAATTTCCACTAGATATACAGAGTGTGTACGCCAAATGTTATAAATGCGACAAGTCCGTTGCAATTGATTATTATATAGCAAAATCAGATCCTAAAACCACATGGACGCTGTTAATGACATATAATATTGTAAAAAAAATCTAACACAGGCAGACACACAGTCAGAATATATCTGACATCTATATTAATCGGAGGAATGGCATCTCGACGATTACACATTCTTACAGGAAGAACCCATGCGCCTTCCACTGTAAGAATCCCTTTAGAACGCTAAAGGCTAAAATAAATTATAACTGCCATTATACCACAATGATTACACGATCACACATCGTCCCCACGTAATCATTGGGTACAATATCAACATGCCATCGTCATAGCCCCAAACATGACTCCTCGCTGCTTGAGCCATTTCACCGTAAAATATTCTAGTAAACAGACTTGTGATTAAAATAAAAAGGACCTCTGTATATGTGTTCAAGGTGAATATAGTCTTTGTCATTTGTGTAAATCGCGCTAATTAATGAATGTGTATGCAGTTAACATAACGCCTAACGGTAGCGTACTTTTACGCGTATATGTACGGTGTGTGCGGTTAACATAACAACATAACGCCTAACTGTGTCTTACATTTAAGTGTATATGTCTGGTATGTACATGTCAGATGAGAATATGTAATATCCATTTATCTTATTCAAATAAAAATATTAATGATTGCATTCTGATCAGGGTCTACAGAACCTATCAGACACACCAGACTGATCAGGATCCATAGAATCGATCAAACTTAACCTCCCTATTCGGTTTATAGTTTACACACCCGACACGGCTTATTCGTCTGATCAGGGTCTACACATATAACCAAAGTATACACATCTGATCAGGGTCTATCTACTTATCATGCCGGGTTTGTAAGTACGAATGATACATAAAATCGCAACGTAGTAAAGCAATAAATTTACCTACTCGAATTTTAGCTGCGGTAAAGACGAGCAAGAATATTGCAAGAATAAAATTAAAATAAATTATTGACTTACCATGGTCAGATTCCCCAGATACAACACAACATGAAGATTAGAAAAAGGAAGACAAGGATCAGTCTTCGATGAAATGAATTTGTAATGTGTATCGTTCTATTCAACCAGGGAACTTTTATGTGGCACGTTTTGAAACATTGTGTCCACAAGTAATCCGTGAAATTCAAGATCTAAAATAACCTGTTCGATTGTCCGAACGGTGCAAAGTTTCACACAGCAACTGCTAAAACTATGAAGTAAAAAACATTTTTCTCTCGGAACGCTACAAAGCTGCAAAATTACGACAGAAAATTGTCTCCCCTTTCAAAAGATAGCCTTGAGACGAAAATCAATCCCAGAACAGTGAAGATATTGATCACCAAACCTAGGTTCATTCGGAATATATAGTGTTCTGGTAACCGCTCAAGTATATAGACGTAAATAATCAAATACACCCTCAGCATAACTATCTCGTGATTACCGTAATACCATAACTTGAAAGCTGAAGTGTACCTACTTGCTTAAAAAGTAAAACTGTCATCATAATCAGCGCTCCAGTTAGAAATGCATTAATCTAACCTGGTTAATAAAAATCGATACAAGCTTCTTTTTATACTATGTACATGTAAAATATATTCAAGATAAAACAGGGACGTGACATATCTCCCCTCTTACAGAAGTGCGTAGCACTAGAGTATTACGTCACTTTATATCGCCGAATATATTACGTCATACACGGCTTAAATCATCTGCGCCCACATTATCTGCACCACGTATTGCCACTATATGAAATCTATATGGCTGTAATGCCAAAGCCCATCGCATCAGTCTAGAATTTGTAAGCTTTGCTTTATTTAAATAGCTTAATGGCTGATGATCGGTTTCTATCGTAAATGCTGTGCCATACAAATATCTATGGAACTTTTGCACTGCCCATACTAGCGCAAGACATTCTTTCTCTATTACTGCATATGATTTTTCACTAGGTTTCAGTTTTCTACTTGCATATGCAATAGGACTTTTCTTACCTTCTTCGTCTTGCAAAAGGACAGCTCCTAATCCCTCATTAGAGGCATCTACTTGTAAAGTAAATGGTTTTGACAGATCGGCCATTTTAAGAATAGGTTGAACTGTCAACGCCTTCTTCAATGAATCAAATGCTCTCTGTTGTGGTTCATCCCAGTGTACTTTATTGGACTCACCTTTTTTTGTAAGTTCCGTCAAAGGTGCGGCAACATGAGAAAAATTAGGAATAAAAGATCTATAAAATCCTACAAATCCCAAGAATGAACGTACTTGTTTCTTGGTAACAGGTCTTTCTGCTTTTTCAATTGCTAGAATCTTATCAGGGCAGGGCCTAATAAGTGTACCACCAACCAAATGACCAAGACATTCTAAATTTTGAAAACCAATGAAACATTTACTTGGTTTCACAGTCAAATTGGCATCTCTTAGTCGCTTCAATAATTCCTCGAATACTTGCATATGATGTTCCCAAGTAGATGTGAATATGATGATATCATCAACAAAATTGTCTATATTAGACATACCTTTCAGCAGTTTCCTCATCAGTTTACTACAGGAAGCTTGAGCTGTTACTAAACCGAAAGGTAGAACTTTAAATTGTAACAGTCCTAATGGTGTTTGAAAAGCTGTGTATTGCTTAGCATTCTTAGTTAAAGGTATCTGCCAATAACCTTTGGTAAGGTCAAGCTTGGATATGTACTTATGACCTGCTATTTTCGTAAATATTTCCTCCATATTTGGCATCGGTTCTGCATCGAAAACCGTAATCTTATTAAGTGTACGAAAATCTATGCAAAATCTGTTCGTATTGTCTTTCTTTTTGACTATAAGAACAGGGGAACAGTAACGACTTTCTGATGGTTCTACAATGTCTAAATTGATCATATCTCTTACCTCATCCTTTGCTGCTTCCATCATATTGAAAGGAAGTGGATATTGCTTAACTCTTACCGGCGTATCTGTTGTCAATTTAATGTCATGTTCCAACAGAGTGGTACAGCCGGGTATTCCTGTAAATGTACTAGCAAAATTTGTTACAAGTTGCCTTACCTGACTTTGTTCCTCTTTTGTCAAGTCTGGATTAATGTTTAACAGTTCAACTGACTCATTGTCACAAATTGATGGTGATTCCACTAATCCGTCTATATTATCTTCGGTATCTTCCGAAGTACAGTCTAATACTGCAATAGAACATACCTGAACATCTGTAGTCTGTTGATCATCCTCTCTCTCAATGTATTGCCTAAGCATATTGATATGGAAAGTTTTTACTTTCTTACCCATTTTAATTCTATAATCTAAGACACTTAATTTCTCCACTACTTCGTACGGGCCTTTCCAACTCATCAACAAATTATTTGTCTTAGTCGGAAGAAGTACGAAAACTTTGCTACCTACCTTTAAATGTCGGCGCCTCGACTTCCGATTGTAGTATTTTTTATACTTCTTTGACATATTCTGCAAGTTTTGCTGTGCTAAACTTACCGTTGACTAATCTTTCCCTCAAATCTAAAACATACTGGTAAGTAGTACGTACCCGAGGATCCTCGATATCCATCGTCCACAATTCTCTTAAAACTTGCATAGGTCCACGCACAGGCCATCCATATATTAATTCAAACGGAGAAAACCCCAGACTTTCCTGTCGAACTTCTCTGTATGCAAATAATAATGGATCTATATACTTGTCCCAGTCTTTCGGACGTTCTGCGCACATTCTAGTCAACATTTTCTTTAATGTACTGTTAAAGCGCTCTACTAAGCCATTACAGATGGGATGATAAGGGGAAGTAACAAACTGTTTGAATGACAAAAGTCTACTTACCTCTTTCATCAGTGCTGACGTGAATTGACTTCCCATGTCAGTTAATATTTCTTTCGGTACTCCGACTCTACTGAATATACTAACTAAAGCTTCTGCAACTGCTTCGGTCTCAATTGAAGACAGAGCTACTGCTTCTGGATACCTAGTTGCATAATCAACTAACGTCAAAATATACTTATTCCTATTCTCAGTACGGGGTTCAAGTGGACCAACCAAGTCAATTGCTACTCTTTGAAATGGGGTATCTATAACTGGCATACTGCCTAAGGGCGCTCTTGTATTCCTACCTTTGGCTATAGTGCGCTGACATATGTCACAAGACTGACAAAACCTCTTTATATCACTTGCTATCCCTGGCCAAAAGAATTCTGGTAGTACCTTTTGAATAGTCCGCTTCACTGCAAGATGTCCAGACAGGATTGACTCATGGGCTAATTTCATTACCATCTTGCGATATTGCTGTGGAACTACAAGTTGAATAAAAATCTTACCAAATTCCACATTAGATGAACTAAACTGTCTGTATATCAAGTCATTTTTGCAAAAAAACTTAGCATTATCTTTAACTTCTGATTCATCGCAAGCTTTTCGAATTCTTGCCAGAGTAGGATCATTAACTTGAGCTTCCTTAATTTGTTGAGGTGAAATATCCCTATCGATAATATTGGGGGTTTTGAGTGATGTTTTGGTTTGTTTAGGTAGTTTGGCTTGGGACCGGGTTTGTACTGCTAAAGCTGGCACCCAATTCATATTCGGGTCATAAGCATCCCTCGCCCCTGGAATATTACCTATAATAACATCAACCAAAGGGTTCTCCATACAAAGGGCAAGTGTGTCTCCCTTAAAATAAGGAGTGTCTAATGATACTTTAGCTTCAGGAAGCTGTAATGTAGTCCTATCTACCATCATGCATGAATGCATCTTGCCAGTCAAATTCTCTGAGGAAACTAATGATGTTTAACAATCACCCCAGTACACCCAGTGTCGCGCAAGACACTAACCATTTGGTTCCCCATTATACCCTGTACGGTCTTCATATCATTACAAATGGGTGAAGGTTGAGCTGTAGTACTCACCTTCAATGTATCTTCCATCCCTGGACAGACCTTAGTGCCATCATTGCTTGCTTGGACATAACTAACTGTATCAGTATGAATAAAACACGCTCCACATACCTGGTTGTCATCCGATTTCCCGTCATCGCTCAGTTCCTGTCCTTGTCTCTGATCCTGAAAACGCACATGTTTCGAGGGGGATCTACTTCTACCTCTACCATATGTTCGTGTTGCAGCTACCTTCATATTACCCTTTGCTCTATCAGGACAAAATCTAGCTATGTGTTTTTTATCACCACAAATAAAACATGACCCTCTAAAAGGCTGTGGGCCTTGATGATTATACCTTCGAACAGAAGGTGAAGGTGATCTCGACCTTGACCTAGATCTTGGTCTTTCATTGATCTTAAATGTCAAATTAAGAATATCAGTATATCTGGCTTCTTTGTACTGATCTGCTAATTTACTAGCCTGTTCAAGTGACTTGGGTTCCCTTTCTCTAAGGAAAAGTTCAAGGTCTCTATTACAAATAAATGCAAGCTGATCTCTAAGTATTAAATCTGCTAATCCATCATAAGTCTTATTAATGCCAGACATATCTACCCACCTTGTAAAATAACTTTTCATACGGCTGGTGAATTGCTGAAAAGTTTCACCTGAATCTGGCCTAAACTTCTTATACCTTCTCTTAAATCCTTCTTCAGTTAACTCATATCTTTTGAGTAAAGCTGCCTTCAACATATCATAATTTAATGCCTCTTCTACAGGCATTAATGCATATACATCAAGTGCCTTACCTTTGAGAAGTGCGCTCAAATTAGTAGCCCAATCTTCTTTCTTCCATTTTTGAGCTGTAGCATACCTTTCAAACCTAAGCAAATAAGAATCCATTTCATCTTTACCTTCATCAAATGCTGGTATTTTTGGGGTCTTAGCAGTGACATAAGATTTATCTTCCTTATGCTGCACTGCCGGCTTTATATTTTGCTCTGCGGCTAACCTTTCCATTTCAAATATATATTTCTTTTGCTCAATGTCTTGTTGTAATTGCATTCTTTGTATCTCGCGTTCATGTGCTGCCTTAGCCTCGGCCTTAGCCTCTGCGAGTTCACGTTCTTTTAATTCACGCGCTGCCGCCATTTCTGCTAATTCACGCTCGCGTGCTTCCTTAGCCTCCGAGAGTTCACGTTCGCGTGCTTCCTTAGCCTCCGCGAGTTCATGTTCTTTCAATTCACGCGCTGCTGTGAGTTCGCGCTCTTTTAATTCACGTGCTGCCGCCGTTTCTGCTAATTCACGCTCGCGTGCTTCCTTAGCCTCCGCGAGTTCGCGTTCGCGTGCTTGCGCCTCACGCTGTGCCTTTCTCTCGTCGCGTAACCTATCTTGTTGATCCTTTATAAAAGCTCGAAGTGCATCGCCTTCGTACCCTAAAGCCTCCCCTTGAGCTTTTAAATTTTCGTACCCTAAAGCCTCCCCTTGAGCTTTTAAATTTTCTAAGGTCTCCATTTCTCTAAGTCCCAGTGAAACAATAGCAAGAAGTTTGTTTCAATTAAGCACAAGTTTCATAGCCATTGTCACGTGATCGGACGAGCGTTGGGCACGGTGACGATGGACTAGACGCAATCACAAGCAATCAGGATAAACACAACACTTTGTAAAATAAAAACAAGCATGTATTTAAAAAGTTAAAAAAAACAAACAAACTATAAATTAAAAGTTCAAATTTCCATGTTCCAATTTCTATGTTCCGAAGCTTCCATAATCCACAGGTACTGTTAAACTTCATAATCTGAAAAAAACTATTTAATTATATTTCCATAATTAAATATAATATAAATTTGAAGTAATTACGTAACTGTCCACGGATGTATCCTCCATGATATTTCCGGTTATCACTAACACTTGTTCCTATAGAACTGAACAAAACTTGCCGGAAAACATTTGATGGTCAATCATAGTGACGATAACAGTGGTGAAACAGATACATAAATGGATACGGATACTGATACTGGACCTGAAAATAAGTATCATGTCCTAGAACTCTCGATATCAAACATGACAAGATATTTCCTTATTAATTTCCACTAGATATACAGAGTGTGTACGCCAAATGTTATAAATGCGACAAGTCCGTTGCAATTGATTATTATATAGCAAAATCAGATCCTAAAACCACATGGACGCTGTTAATGACATATAATATTGTAAAAAAAATCTAACACAGGCAGACACACAGTCAGAATATATCTGACATCTATATTAATCGGAGGAATGGCATCTCGACGATTACACATTCTTACAGGAAGAACCCATGCGCCTTCCACTGTAAGAATCCCTTTAGAACGCTAAAGGCTAAAATAAATTATAACTGCCATTATACCACAATGATTACACGATCACACATCGTCCCCACGTAATCATTGGGTACAATATCAACATGCCATCGTCATAGCCTCAAACATGACTCCTCGCTGCTTGAGCCATTTCACCGTAAAATATTCTAGTAAACAGACTTGTGATTAAAATAAAAAGGACCTCTGTATATGTGTTCAAGGTGAATATAGTCTTTGTCATTTGTGTAAATCGCGCTAATTAATGAATGTGTATGCAGTTAACATAACGCCTAACGGTAGCGTACTTTTACGCGTATATGTACGGTGTGTGCGGTTAACATAACAACATAACGCCTAACTGTGTCTTACATTTAAGTGTATATGTCTGGTATGTACATGTCAGATGAGAATATGTAATATCCATTTATCTTATTCAAATAAAAATATTAATGATTGCATTCTGATCAGGGTCTACAGAACCTATCAGACACACCAGACTGATCAGGATCCATAGAATCGATCAAACTTAACCTCCCTATTCGGTTTATAGTTTACACACCCGACACGGCTTATTCGTCTGATCAGGGTCTACACATATAACCAAAGTATACACATCTGATCAGGGTCTATCTACTTATCATGCCGGGTTTGTAAGTACGAATGATACATAAAATCGCAACGTAGTAAAGCAATAAATTTACCTACTCGAATTTTAGCTGCGGTAAAGACGAGCAAGAATATTGCAAGAATAAAATTAAAATAAATTATTGACTTACCATGGTCAGATTCCCCAGATACAACACAACATGAAGATTAGAAAAAGGAAGACAAGGATCAGTCTTCGATGAAATGAATTTGTAGTGTGTATCGTTCTATTCAACCAGGGAACTTTTATAGTAATGTGGCACGTTTTGAAACATTGTGTCCACAAGTAATCCGTGAAATTCAAGATCTAAAATAACCTGTTCGATTGTCCGAACGGTGCAAAGTTTCACACAGCAACTGCTAAAACTATGAAGTAAAAAACATTTTTCTCTCGGAACGCTACAAAACTGCAAAATTACGACAGAAAATTGTCTCCCCTTTCAAAAGATAGCCTTGAGACGAAAATCAATCCCAGAACAGTGAAGATATTGATCACCAAACCTAGGTTCATTCGGAATATATAGTGTTCTGGTAACTGCTCAAGTATATAGACGTAAATAATCAAATACACCCTCAGCATAACTATCTCGTGATTACCGTAATACCATAACTTGAAAGCTGAAGTGTACCTACTTGCTTAAAAAGTAAAACTGTCATCATAATCAGCGCTCCAGTTACAAATGCATTAATCTAACCTGGTTAATAAAAATCGATACAAACTTCTTTTTATACTATGTACATGTAAAATATATTCAAGATAAAACAGGGACATGACAACACCTTCTATATAGTCGGACTCATCTCCACACCTCGAATTGAAGTCACCGCAAATGATGACGTCACCATTGTTCTGATAGTCTGATAGTCATAAAACTTTAACATGAGGTCACACTTCCTGGACGAACCCTCCGGGGGAAGGTAGCAGATGCACACCGTAAATTTATGTCCTGTTTGACGATTTTCAAATTTTAGCCAAATGACGTCTTCCATTGACACATCCGTGGCACACGTGTACTGTTCTAAAATTTCAGTCTTTACAAACGCTCCTACCCCGCCCGAGCCACGTCTGGCATTCTGGTGTAGACTGGTTCTATTATTGCCAAACCAGTGATACCCATTTAAGTTCAATGTTTCCCCATTTTTCAAAAACGTTTCACAAACTCCTATAATATCCAAGTTTAAGTAAGTTAAGACAGTACAATTAAAATTATGCGAGTCTTTATTCACAAGGGACCACCCACCTATGTTCCATACACCGACCGTTATACCCCCCTTAATGACGATTCCCTGATTTTCCGGTCTTCTTCAAGAATCGACCACTCCCCGAAACGAAATACTCATTGGCTTTTCCAAGCTCTTTTAGAACCGTGAACATATTGGATTCGTTCACGCGCGTAGTGAACGCTCTGTCGTTTTCAATGTACACGTCTTTGAAATCTGTTGTCTTTTTCAAAATGTTTTTCACCTTCATGATTTCTTGCTTCTGGTCAACAGTATCTATTGTAGCTACAATAACGCCTGGCTTTTTACTTTTCGAAGGCTTTCTTTCACACTTGGTGATTTTTACTGTTTTAAGCTTCAAACTGTCATGTAGCAGCTTATTCACCTTATTTAAGGTAACAGCTTTATCTGACTCTTCTCTGGGATCACAGGCCAAATTTCTAATGATAACGTTCCGTTCTATTACCGCCTCTGAAGATGACTCTGACGCAGATGCACCAGACTTAGTTACCGATGCATAAGTACTTTTCAACGACGCCATCTCATTTTGTAGGTCAGACACTCCAATCCTCTGTTTTAACTCATCAGAAACCGAAGACACTTTCTGCTCAATCTGCGTTTCCACAAATTGTACCAGTTTGGACTCCAATTTATGTTCTAACTTATGCGAAAGGCCATCCATACGAGAGTTAAAATCCTTCTTGACACTGTCGATTTCCTCATGTACCACTTTCATGACAGTATCTGTGAGTTTGGTTTCAAACGAAGCAAACCGATTTTCAAATGTTGACGTCATCTCGCTGCGCATTTCTTGCAGGTCTGCACGGAACGAGGTAAACTGTGTTCTCATGAGGTCTAACAAATCATCGACCCCTTCCGATGACTTCATTTTTTTCGATGATTCACTAGCCTCGTCTCCAGAGAGGGCTCTTTTTCTCGAAGAGGCATCGTTCTCACCCTCCTTGACAGGCTCAGCTGGCTTAAGCAAACTCTGCGACATTACCTCGTCCACATACTCAGCATCAGCATTCATACTGCTCGCCATACTTATTGAACAACCCTCGTATATCCGCAGTCCGCTCCAATCAAGCGTGACGAAAAATCGGTCAGTAGCTTGCTATACGGTGAACTGTAATCAGTCGCTCACCCCCAACAATAGGTAGACAATAGATGATAGATGGTTCGATAAAAGTTTATCAAGATAAAGTTTTTAAAATGTAAATCGGCAGAACTAAAGCTTACTAGTTGATTTACTATATCCGAAAATCCTATAGAAATCAATCACTTCTAACTAATTAAATTTTCACTAAATTTTGATAATATCGACACACAACACTTATTTCTGTTATAAAAGCTATATATATATAAAGAATTTCGTTTATTAGTGTATCTCGTCAAGCAAAAACGAATGATGCAGTTGATAGTATACATGAGCACGCACTGATCAAGGTCTAGATATTGTCGGTCAATATTCTACACATGGCACCACCAATGTTTACCATAATAACCCTCAGACATGCCTGAGGGAAAAGTGCAGCCCAGTTAAGACACCGCGGACGCTGCGTCTAATCAGAGTCTACAATAAGACGTGTATATAGTCTGTGAATACTACGTATCAGCTTGTACATTTGAAGAGTTTACTCTTGCTTGAAGATTCCTTTCAATTCTTGTTAATTACAAAGTGCCAAGCGCACAAACCCATTTTACGAACCTCTGATACTGTACGTTTTCGCAACGTATAGCGAAAAACATGAAATCAGAGTCGTCAATATCCGCAAATATAATATTAATATGCCGCAATTTATATCCTGATGACATACTTACATACGGACAGTGACGATCTTGGCCAGTATGCACATTCGCGGATTTCGAACAGAGTTTCCAGTAACCGCAAATATAATATCAATATGTCGCAACATTTATCGTGATGACATACATACATACGGACATTGACGATCTTGACCAGTATGCGCATCCGCGCACTTCGTTCAAATTCTCCAATATCCACAAATATAATGTCAGAATGCAGTAATATATATCTAAATGACATACATATATACGGGCAATGACGATCTTGACCAGTATGCGCATCCACGCACTTCGATCAGAGTTTCCAATATCCGCAAATAAAATATCAATAGGTCGCAATATACGCTCGTATATTACGATGACATATATACATACGGACATTGACGATCTTGACCAGTATTCGCATCCGCGCACTTCGATCAGTCTCCAATATCAGCATATATAATATCTGTATGTCGCAATATATATCATGATGACGATCCTGAACAGTATTCGCATCCGCGCACTTCGATCAGTCTCCAATATCAGCATATATAATATCTGTATGTCGCAATATATATCATGATGACGATCCTAACATTATTCGCATCCGCGCATTTCGATCAGTCTCTAATATCCGCAAATATAATATCTGTGTGTCGCCATGTATATCATGATGACATATATACATACGGATAGTGACATGATGACATATATACATACGGATAGTGACAAGCCTAACCAGTATGCGCATCCGCGCACTTCGTTCAGAGTCTCCAATGTCCGCAAATATAATATCAGTATGCCGCAATATTTATCATGATGACATGCTTACATACGGACAATGACGATCCTGATCAGTATTTGCATCCGCGGATTCCGATCAGAATCTCCAATATCCGCAAATGTAATATCTGTATGTTGCCATATATATCATGATGACATATATACATACGGACAGTGACAAGCCTGACCAGCATGCGCATCCGCGCACTTCAATCAATCTCCAATGTCCGCAAATACATGTATAATATCAGAAGTATGTTGCAATATATATCGTGAGGACAAACATACATAAGGACAGAAACGATCCTGATCAGTATGCGCATCCGCGCACTTCGATCAGAGTCTCCAATGTCCGCAAATATAATATCAGTATGCCGCAATATTTAGTTTAAACATATTTTATTTCATTAAAATACATGTGATACATATATAAACAGCTCAAGTAAAGGAGGGATTAGAACGAAAGCACGAGTGCTTATAGAGTTCATCTCCCAAACATGTAATAACTTGTCGACTTTATGGCGATAACATGTTTTACAACAAATGAAACAAAATAAGCATTTAAAATGTAGTAAATAAATTGAAAACGAGAAAGAAAACAAAATAACATAATAAATGAAATCAGTTTAGGAAATAAGAAAAAAAAATATATGTATATAAACCTCGTAATTAGATGTAAGATGGGTGGCGCCTTTAGGGGGTAATTTGGATTGCCTTAAATAGCCAGTTAGTGTGGTTATACCGCTACAAGTACATTTTGAGCTCAATTAGGTTGAAACCGTTTAGTTTATAAAATAAACGCTTGTACTTTTTCAAATATTGTTGTATTAATTTCTGGTGACAAAGCTTTATCACCATATAGTAGAAGATTTAGGCTAGGATTCTGGTAATGGGAAACAGCATCCAGAAGTATAGTTCGATGAAGCTGGTAATTTCCACAATGAAAAAAGAAATGTTGTGCATCCTCGACACTGCCACAAAGACATAAGGGAGAGTCGGACATATTCTTTAAGAAGAGATCTAATTTTAGAGAGCTACAGTTTGTTCGCAGTCTGGTGTGAAATATTTGAGCTTGTCTGTTTCCAGCGTAATAGTATTTTGGAGTTGAATCTTTGTCTTTGTTAAGAAAGTACTTAAAAGAATTAGTTGAGTCTGACTGCTTGGCGGTAGAAGGTAAACTGTTCCATGCTCTTACAGCTGAGGGTAAAAATGAGTTATAAAACAAACTAGATCGAGCTTCAACAGATTGTAAATCATTAGAATTTCTCAGATTATAACGTGATGCATTGCTGACAGTTTGTGGAACAAGAGAGGATAAGTAGAGCGGAGCGAGTGCGTTTGTCATCTTATAGAATAAAGTCAGTTTATGTTTCCTACGTCTTTCGTCTAGAGAATCCCATCTTATTTCTCTATATAATGCAGCGATTGAGACTAGTTTGGTTGCACCTGTTGCTATTCTAGCTGCTTCAATCTGAATTTTTTTCAAGTTCCTGTTTTTCGGATTGCAAGCAATTGTCCCAAATAATGTCACCGTATTCAAGCAGAGGTCTGATAAAAACTAAGTATATTTGTTCCAAGGATTTACGGTCCAACTTGAATTTTAAGCGTCTCATGATATTTATTCTAGTCCATGCTTTCTCAGTTATGTAGTTGATATGTTTGTGCCAGGTGCAGTCGTTTGAGAGGTACAGGCCTAAGTGTTTCTGTGAGTCGACTTCTGTTATCTGGTGATTTTGCATGAAAATGGGTGGATGGTGAGGTCTGTTTAATTTGCGAGAAAACAACATTGCTTCCGTTTTAGTAGGGTTAAAGGATACAAGCCAGGTTGTTGCCCATTGCGATATTTTCTGAAGGTCAATGTTAAGTTGGCTAGCAGCTGTCACAGGGTTATCGACGACAATAAACAGACTAGTATCGTCGGCGAATAATCGAATATTCGAGCCAAATTCAGATACAATATCGTTTATATAAAGCAGGAAAAGTAAAGGGCCCAATATTGACCCTTGGGGCACACCTGCACGGATAAAAGTCCAGTTCGAATTAGCACCAGGAAGAACGACACGCTGTCTTCTGTCAGAGAGATAACTCTTAAACCAAGTCAGGACGCTTCCTGTGACACCAGCAGTTTTCAGCTTAAGTAGAAGTCCAGCATGCCACACTCTGTCGAAAGCCTTGCTGATGTCACAGAATACTGCCCTGACTTCTTTACCTGAGTCAAGTGCCTGACAAAATGTATTGTAGAGAAATGTAAGCTGATTAACTGTAGAATCTCCGGGTATAAAGCCAGATTGTAGAGAAGAAAGTAAATTATTGTCTCGTAAATGGTTAAACAGGTATTTAAACATAAGTCTTTCAAGTAATTTGTCCTCGGCATTTAAGAGCGATATAGGGCGGTAATTAGAGACAATAGATAAATCACCCTTTTTTGGGACTGGACTGACATTAGCTTCCTTATATGAGGAGGGTACAGTGCCCATGCGTATGGACTGGTTAAAAAGACATTGGTATGGCTGTGCTAGTTCATTAGATAGTTCACGTAGCAGGCGATTGCTGAGGCCATCAGGACCAGAGGCTTTGCCAGTAGGAAGCAATTTCAAAACAGATTCGACTTCATCGGCCGTAAAGATAATACTTTCAAGGGGTACAATTGAAGCAGGTGGATGTAAATCTGGAAGAACAGCATTTTCCTCGTTTAAAATAGTTTGGCTTTGAAAAAAGTCATTTAGAATATTAGCTTTGTCAGTTTCGTCTGTGTATATAATTCCGTTAAGTGAAAGGGGAGGGACTGATGTGGTTGAGTTTGGACTAATAAAACTTTTAAGCGTAGTCCACCAGTCTTTGGAAGAAAGTGTTGGTGAAGAGAGTTTGGCCGCAATGGTGTCATAAAAAGACTTTTTGGAATTTCTAATTTCACTTATGGTTTTGTTACGCAGCGTTTTAAATTTAATCCAATCTTTAGCTACGTTTGTTCTTTTAGCTCTCTTATAAGCTCTTTTTCCTTTCCTGATGTATCTTTTTATTTTCGAATTAATCCAAGCGGGTTCAACTGGTCTTACTCTGACGTGTTTATTAGGGATGCATTCGGTAGCAAGAGACATTACGGTAGAGTGAATATTATTGGCATAGGTGTCAATATTGTTATCTTGAAGAGAGTTCCAGTCGACAGCATTTACTTTATTACGAAGTACATTGAAATCACATCTGTCATAATACCATATACGTCGTGTAAATGAGCTGACCTTAGGTTTGGAGAATTTAAAGATACCATATATTGGACAGTGATATCTCAAATCTTGGTTGAGAAATGCATCGGCAACACCACTGTGAATTAAGTGGTCCTTGTTACTGACAAATAATAGATCTATTACTGACGATGAATGTTCTGTATACTGTGTAGGTTCGTCAATACATTGGTAAAGAGAAAAAATGGGTACAAATTGAATGGATTTTTCTGAAAGTCTTTTGATTTAATAGATTGAGGTTAAAATCACCAGTAATTATTAGTTCAGGAATACCTGTATCGATTGCAAGTGAAATTGAGTCTTCAATGTGTGCAAGATAAGCAGCATCAGAATTTGGAGGACGATAGAATAGTCCAAGCAATATGCGTTTATGACTGTTAGCTAACTCGATCCAAATATTCTCAATGTTTAGGAGTTCTAGGTCATCCCGCCGCTTATAGTGTAAACCCTCCTTAACATATAACATGACATCACCATGAGTGTCTGAGTCTCGATCTTTCCGCTCAGGTCTGTAGTATGATTGTAGAATTAAATCATCAGTATCTATGGTTGGGCCGAGCCATGTTTCTGTGAACGCTAGAATATCAAATTCAAATAGTTCCGCGTGGAGGATTTCCAGCTTAGAGAAGATACTTTGAACATTGTAATGCACGATTGACAGGTTGTGAACTAGACTAAGAGAATTGAAAGCAGTATTTGACATATCTGAGGAAGAGTTGGAGAGATTACTAGATGGTGTCATTGGTAGAGGACCTGGATTAGGATGGATGTCACCCGAACACAGTAAGAGATTGCAGAGCCAAAGGGCGATAATCCAAAATGACAGACAGTGGACAAGCATCAACGAGAATTCTGAATTTTTGTTGACTCGAGCTCCAGGTGTTGCTTTTTTATAATTTCCACAAATGTTATTGGCTAATAAGGTACTATGCTGCATAGACTTCAGCAATGAATATGTATATATAAAGCGTTGCTGTAGTGAGAAAATTGCAAGGAGATGAAGCAGGAACTTAAATCTATACCTGCAACGGTATGTTGACATCACGGCATGACTTCTTGCTTCGTTTGAGTCTATCATGTAATTGTTGTAAGAGAGAGTAAAAATAAAGCAAGTGCCATGATGCCGACATTATATTTTATGGTGAAGGCTAAACAGGCTGGATTGACCACCACTGCGCCAGCGACCCATCCTCTTTTCCCCTTAAGTAAAATAAACAAACAAAAAGAAAGACAATTTGGAAAATCATTAAAAGGTAGAAAGGTGGAGATCTAGTATGGTTACTGTAGGCAAAATGTAAAGATGTAGCTGACTAGTTACTTACTCAATATATTAACTAGTGCTTTATGACAATGAATATACATTCATGTCATTATTACGGTTATAAGTAAGATAATTTATAATAATGATTGAGCGACGCCGCTCACATCCTATAAACAGATATAGGAGCAATATTTATCATGATGACATACATACGGACAAGATATTATTAGGTGAAGATATTACAGTTTTAACCAATTTCTTCCCATCATTACCATACATACATTATATATTTTTCTGTCGGTGAACTGTCTTCAAATCTGTCGGTGAACTGTCTACAATTTTGTCGGTGAACTGTCTCTAAAATACGTGTCGGTGAACTGTCTTGTCGGTGAACTGTCTCGGTCCATCATACCCGCCCCCCATATATGTCCAGAAAGTACTACTCTTTTCCCAGCAGTGTATTTTCGTTACCCTAAGGTAACACAGGTAACAAGGGTAACAGTTGTACTTTAAGCCGGACTTTCAGACGGAGTGGCACAATATCAATGGTGGCCATGTATCGCAGAAAGGGACCTTAGCTTATAATCATATGAAAAGTGCGAAAACCCAGATCAGTCTTTGCATTTTCGCAGTCCGATTATGGTTTCGCCAGGGGTTTCTCTTGTATCATATATATGAGAGGATACCCAGATCAGCCTGTCCATTTTCGCAGTCTGATTAGGATTTTGCCAGAAGTTTGTGTTCTGACAATGTTTCTTCATGTGACTCTGTAGGCTGGTCATCACGTAGCTGACTCGGCATGACGCAGGTCAGATTAAAACGTTGCATTTTCTGCTGAATTCAGCTACCTGCTAATCAGCTGGTCCTAAAACGATGAGCTGCTGAATCGCCGTTTATTATTATTATTATTATTTTTTTTTTAATGATTTGCTTTGTACAAATATGTTTTGGATTTATATTATAATTATTTAATTGTTACAATATAAGTGTTTATAATGAGGCTTGAAATCCGCTGAATGTGGAAAAAGTTTCGCACTATATTACTCTCGATTATTCTGAATAAACGCCCATTAATAATGATTGGATTATAATACACGGTTTATGGTGAGATTTTAAAGCAACACTGTGAATTACGGTCAAACAATGATAGAATTAATTAAGTTTATTAAATCATTTGAGCTGGCGCATGACAAAACCAACAATATTTGATCTGTGCTCCCAGCGAAGATTCAGATCAACCTGGGCATCCACCCAATCTAGCAATAGTCTTCGCTCTGTGGACAGTGGTTATAGCTATGAACCCATCTTCATTTGGACAACGACGACTTTAATCTTCGCTGGGTGCACATGTCAAATGTTTGGTTTTGTCACTATGCAAAGGCTCATTTAAGAAACGCAACAGGTCCAATAAAATATATTACATAAATCAATGTACATTTCAACGAACGGTTCCAACAAATGTTACAATACAAGAGAAACGTAATTGCTCAGTTGTCTTTAAATCGATGAATTTGTTTGTCACCTTCATTCACTCCAATAAAGACCGATTGATGGATAGGCTTCTATAACACTTCCCTGATCTTCAGGGACAGAAATCTCCCTGAATATCCCTGAAACCCTTTTCAAACTTACAGCATGTATGTAATTTATACATAGTCATTCTAAAATATAAAAATCAAGTGATGTACCATAAAATATTACTATTCTGTATTCAGTATTTCAGCAATTCAGCGTTTTAGACTGTTTCTGCTAATCAATATGTCACTAAATTCAGTAGAAAAGTCAGCGTTTTAGTTTGTCCCGCATAGACACATTTGTTTTCCTCATTTGGCTAGACTACCCTGTCATGATCAGTCCCAATATACGGTCCTGATACCATAGCGCACATCAAAGATTTAGCTTATCTGAGTGATTATAAGGATAAGTCTCCCTAGGTGGGGTCCTATAAGGGGTAAATGGAAATATAACTGAGAAGAGTTCATTTGACTACAAATTTTGCGTTTGATTTGTTAATTTGTAGTGCAACTCGTTATTTTTTTTTTTTTCGGATAGTTTTTTCTTGCATTGTGCAAAAAATAGAAACAGAAATTGAAATATAAAATTGAAAGTTTTCATTTATTGAATGAATGAATGAATGAATGAATGAATGAATGATTGATTGATTGATTGATTGATTGATTGATTGATTGATTGATTGGCTGGCTGGCTGCTGATTGATCGATTGATTGACTGACTGACTGACTGATAAATTGATTGATTGATTGTTTTCTAAATAAGAACACATCACAATTATTTCATAGCTGTTTCAAAACTAAAAAAATAGCTTCAGTCAAATTGAATCTGCAAATATTTTGTCTTGAGACTTAGAGTTCAATAGGAAAGTGCAACAAATGGATATTAAATAATATTCATTGATCAAACTAAAACATAATGGAATTATAAGAAAGTTTCCTTCTAGATTACCATTACAAAATAAAATACGTTTCAGTATTTCCCATCTGAAATATAAATATTCCGTTTACGAACTTCAGAAGACACACATTTTAACACAAAGAAACTAATCCTCACTAATTTTCACTTCAGTAAAACAAGGCATTATGGAATATGTCAGAAAGTTCTTAGACAATTTGCAACGTGTAATTTATGCCAAAAATCTTCTTTTTTTCAATAAATGATTAAATAAATAAATACTATCTATCTCACTAATTTTCTGTATTCGATCCAAAGAAGCAGACAAAGAGGGCCTTTGATGATAAATTAGCATTTAGGCATATCTGTATTTCTCCATAAAATTTGTCGTGGATATTCATTAGAACTGCCTTAGTGAGGCAATTCTAATAATCAACAATCAGATATATTTCATGGTATAAATGGGGGAAAAAAACATGAAATTATCACCAACTTACCCACCTTATCTGTTTCTCTGTCTTCATCATAAACTTTGCTTATATCAAATCTAATTATCTCTTATCAGGCCCCTACCTGTAAGAGATGCATAAGTCACTAAGGAATTATCTCTGATCTACTTAGAGTCATTAGGGTGTTATGCAATCCAAATTGTCTCATCGCTCATAGCTCATATCGGAATGGCAAATTTACGTTTTTTTATTTGTTTGTTTGTTTGTTATTGTTGTTCTTTTATGTGACGTAACGTATGAGAAGTGTTTATGAAAAATCTTCACTATGGATACTCTGTCAACTTCATACCTGCAGAAGGGCTCCTCCCGATCACATGGAATAGACAGCTCGTTAGCCATATATCATGTCACATTAACCCATTTATGCCAATATAGCGTCCATAAATGAAACCTTTTCAAACAGTGTACACCCAGATCAGACGCCACAGAACGCAACGTTATATCAGTGTTTACACTGATTCTATTAAGTACAGTTAATATCTATTGCAGATGATTAGAAGGACAACCTATCAAGGGTCAGGTATAAAGAGCCCACGTCGCAAAATGCACACATGAAAGACAAACCTCTAATTCGCTTCACTTCATACAAAAAAAAAAAAAAAAAAAGGAAACATCGGGGCGGCGGTGGGGAATACTGTGGTAGAAATAAAGCAGTTCATGTGATGCAAGAGACCAAACGTATGGTGCCCATCTAATAAAAATAAACATTATGACATAATGCAACCAGCGCAGACCTGACGCAGCCTGCGCGAATCCACACAGCGGACCAGGTCTGCTATGTTCGCTTATAGAATCTTAAAGATTCAAATGTTTTAGCAATAAGTATAGACTCTGTGCAGACAGCGTGGATATTCTGAACGGCATCTACGCTGATCGCACATGTGATCAGATCGTTTTCAATTTGAATATGCTCGTTATAATATTATGAAAGAAACAAATATGTTTATATATGTCATGTTATTCTGTGAACATGTCAACCCTCACTATTTACTGTCCTATAATTTTTTTCTAATATTGGATTAAAGCCCCCGCATCCTGTTTCTTTTTTTTTTTTTTTTTTTTTTTGTGATCAAATCAAAGTGTAATTAATTTGGAACTAATCTTCGAAAAAAAATAGTTATTTTCTTTCATTTGTACAGTGATTTATCGTGCATTTAAATTTATATATCACGACCCATCTTCTTCGGTAAATTACGTCTTTTTCAGTAAACCAGATTGTCACGTGAATACTGGTCTGGCTAAGGTGTAATAGGTTACTATCTCCATCAGTAGCAATGTGTGATCGCTGATGACAAAGAATTGTTGTTTAATCATATTTGCTGCATATTCTAATTCTTTTGTGGAATATAATTAAAGAAATTGAACAAGGGATCAGTTCACAAAGCTTTATTTGTGTTAATTACCCTGGGCGTGTCGAATAAACGGCTGAGAAGTTCGTGAATGGGGAATGTCACAGTCTGCATCTGATTCTAGATGAAATTACAAAAGGAAAATGTTTGTAGACCTACTTGTTATGTGATAATCTAAATACAACAGATTGTATTCATAAGGTTATTCTGTGACAAATGATCACTTGAGTCAAATTCTAGTTGTCCAAATAGAGTGATTTACACCTAGATTCTGGCCGATAGACAAAAATGGTGCAGTGTGCTGTTGTCGGGTGCAATAGCACATATGTAAACGGAACAGCAGTACTTTTTTTTTAGACTGATAGAGAGATCGACACTTTTATTTACGAGATGCAAAACATGCTTCGAATCCGAGCAGTCCGATGATTGAGGTCCGTTGTACGCCAATAGATAACAAAAATATTATTGTTAGGAACCCATGTAGACTCTGATCAAACTGCGCGGATGCGCATGACTAGAGTAGACTGATCAGACTGGATGCAAAATCTGGTCCGTCTACGCGTCTACGCTGGTCGCTTATATCAGAGAGAGAGAGAGAGAGAGAGAGAGAGAGAGACTTTAGGACATTCGAGGTCCTAGAAGCTTGCAAATCTAAGCAGTCTGATCAGGTTTAGATGTTCGCGTATAGAACCTTCAGATTACAACTATATCGATGAGATTGCGCAGATGCGCATGACCGAGTAGAATGATATCAGATTGTATGGATGCACAATCGGATCTGTCTAAGCAGATCGCTTATATCAGAGAGAGAGAGAGAGAGAGAGAGAGAGAGAGAGAGAGAGCAAACATGATGTCAAGTGCACTTATATCATACGAGACCCAAGGCAGCCTGCACATCCAAGCAGTCTGATCAGCTCTACAATGATCGCGTATAGAACATTTTGAGTACGAACAGATTTGCTGTTCACTACCAGTGTTGGCCTCGATTAGATCCATGTAAACTGATCAGATTGAACGGTGTGCAATCTGGTCTGAGTCTACGCTGGTCGCTTATGTCATAATTTCGTTTTCTAGTGGAACTGAATTCTCGTTAGGATAAATAAATATGGACATGTCAGTCAGTGAACATATCAGCCCTCATGCGAGACAATGTGATATAGCCATCCCATTTAAAATAAGTAAATGAACAAATAAATAAATAAATAAACAAAACTGATACGGGTAATAAATAAGCCAGTTTGCGCTGGAACAAAACGGATATGCCTTACACAGGAACAATCCTTATCAGTCAGCGTGGATGTACAGAGGTTTGTCCGCATCTTTTTCTTTTCATCGTATGCATCAGCTCATAGGATAATAATGAAATTCCAGCACAGGTCCGTAAAATAATCGTGTATATAAATGCAAAACTTCTAATTGCGCTAATCAAAAAGATGTAACTGTTGTACAGAGTCTCAGGACAATCAGTCCGAGCATTTTCTATATACACACTAATTATACCTATTTTTACTACTTCGATACTCTCTCTCTCTCTCTCTCTGAGACGTGCCATGAGAAAAGATGTCTTTTGGGCGTACGATAAAGATCCATCTCAGCCAGCGAAGTCGTACAACCCGATAAGGGTCTTGTTCTTCGTCGATATATTCTGCAATATCTGTAAGCGTACACCGAATGTCTTGATCAAACTGTGCAGATGCGCGGTTCGGTCTGTACCATCTTTCTCTGTATATGTCAAGATGGTACATTTTCACTTGGCGCGACCTACACACATTTCGAATAAACATGCCGCTGTTGCATGGCGATGCGCGTGGCTTATGGGTATTTGAACTTTATCTCAGTTGCGCACCGCAATATCGGTATATTGGTAGCATATTTCACACGACAAACAGTAAACGGATATTGAATAATATTACGTAATAGCCTTTCTTGTTTGACGTAATATGTACTTTATATTGAGATTAATAAGTTGATAATTTTGATAAAATAGATTTTACCAATGTTTCTGATATATACTAATCCAGCATAAAGAGGAAAACTAGAAACAAAAAGACTCAGTTAATATTTTTTAATCACATACTGAATATTTTTCTAGTTTTATCTGGATTTACCTTCAGTAATAACTTAAACACCGTCTCCTCCTATACAGCACACACACACACACACACACACACACACATACAGAGTTATTGCAGTTAGGCTTTCCAATCTATACGAGTACAAGATATGAAAATTTCAATGGTACATATTAACCAATTATGCCTAGTCTTCCCTTAAAGAGACACTACTTAGCAAACAGTGTTTGCATTAAATAAAGGAATTTCTATAAAATATGGTAACAATAAAAAAAAAAACAAAAAACTTTAGCAGACATCCCTGCTCTTGGAAATGGATCGGTCCAAAGAGTTAAATGGAAGAGTCTGCTCGGCATAAATTGGTTAACCTGCGTGTTCGCACAGCCCTCACTGGGTATTTGCTTGGACCCGATTTAAACGATTCTTTTTTTATTTTTCCTAAAAATATGTTTTTAGCAATTCAGATTTAACCATGGTCCAAAAGGTATTACTTCTATAAAATGTTTCTTCTTAAATAACTGACACAAAATTTAATGCATACAAATGCAAATAATCCACAATGTAACGAAAGGAATTGATTGTAGTCTAAAAAAAAAAAAAAAAAAAAAAAGAACAGTGTCCAAGTTCCTGAAAAAATTATAGGAAAAAATCCTGTACCCGAGAAGGAAAAAAAAATCATTTCCGAGACCTATAGTCTAAAGTCAGAAAAAAAAAACAAAAAACTTTCAAACTCGGAAACAAGCAAATATCAACTGAACCTGGTACATAATGAAGATCGTTTCGTCACTATTCTGCTTTAAAACGCAATCCGACTCTGATCAAAAGACCAGCTACATAATAATAATAATAATAATAATAATAATAATAATAATAATAGTAATAAAGAGGAGAGCCTTTGCAGTTTACGTCTCCAAAAATATTTAGATTTTAACTTGAAATTTCTGCCGAAAACTAAATCAGCGTGCGAAAATGTAATGTCCGATACCGGGCCACTAAGTGTCTTGCTGAGCTTGCATCTGTGAGCTTTTTATTTATTTATAAACACACAAGTATTTTGCGAATTTGTGTGATTCTGAAACTCAGTCGCTTCTGATTGCAACGTACCAAAAGAGCACCACACATATTTTTGCAAACAAACACGACCTCGTCAGAGGATGAAGTATCGGTACTTTCGCTGTCATTCACCATCCGGCTCAAACTGTATATCCCCTCTAACGTTTAGCTCCGGCATTTGGCAAAAACTCGTCGATTAATACGCGAGAATACGCGAGAATAATCAAGTCATTTAGCGAACTACATAGATCTTCCTTGCTTTCTCCTGTTCTAGCCATTTATCTTCTCCTCAAAACTGATTCCCCATATCTGGTCCCTACCTGTTTTAGAGCCATAGGTCACCAAGGATGTATGATCTGTTATCTGCATATTTCACTAATAGGTCATTAGGATGTTACGCAATGAAATATGTGTCTTTAAAGCATAGGAACCTCTTTTGATATAAAGTGTAATAAGAGTCTTCTGATACTATGAAAGACAAATCTTCCCTCTTGATATAGTACAGTTGATAACTGAAGACGGTCATTTTCGTTTTTAGACAGTGGGCAAGTCATTACGCGAAGCTTAATTTTCAAAATGTGATGGTAGTATTTGCCACAAGTGCGCCCATAACTTCAGAGCCGCACTTCATAAAAGGAGCCACACTACATAAACAGAGCCACATCCATTTTCAGTCTTGTGGGTTGTTTCGTTCAGAATACCGATATGGATAAAAGAGCAAGTATTTTTTATCGACCAAGCCTTGGCCTCACCTGCAATCTTGCCAAATTTCTAGGTTGTAATACCTCTAGCTTTATGGTACTTATCGGCACTATCCTTAATCGGCTCTGAAGTTACCCACTGGAAATACAACAGTCACAAAGCACAGTTTTCCCGAGTCTCACATTTAACATATTCGGACTGAGTCGTTTGGGACACTACAAAAGACACAATTCGGATTTTTCTATCATATACGAAAATTTAGAGACATTTGACCACTTTGATTGTTCCATATTACTGCCGTTTTATTTCACTTTTAAGAATAATTAGAACAAAAAAGTCTGACCCTTATGCCAAGGTCGTTACAGTCATACAGGCGTACGTCCGTTGATTGTTCGAAGAATTCGAACCATTTTATGTGACATGTTATGGGCTACGTTGCGTAAAAGAAGACTTGAAACACATATGCATTCGCGCAGCCTGATCAGGGTTTTCACTGTTCGTTCACAGAATCTAAAAATACTACATAATCTAATTATGAAAGGTGAAGCTTCTAATTTTGGTTACAATGATGATTCAGATCAGACTGCACGATAGGACACTTAGACCTGCTTAGCTTTTTGTTGACGTTTATATATTTTCGCCAACGTGGAAAAAGTGGCTTTTGTCCTGTGTACGAGCAATGAAACCCCAGATCATCCCGTGCATTTGCGCACAATCAGTGGATAGTAAAATTTAAATAAAAACAAAAAAACAAAAAAAAAAACAAAAAAAAACAAAAACAAAAAAAAACAAAAAAAAAAAAACACACAAAAAAAAACACGTATACTGTTGAGTATAAAAATGAACAGAACAGTCTTAGGTCAGTAAATCAGACTGCACAGCGCTGCATCCGTCGGCGTATAACTTTTTTTCCCGTTTTTCACTCGCGTCAAACGGGTTTAGATGAACATGTATTTCATACAGGGATAAAAGCGCGTGCTTGGCGACAATGTGTCATCTACCGTTTCGTATCATGCTAGGTACATGTAATTAGTTCCAAGTCTTGTTAGTGCCTTATGGTAGCCGAAAAATGTCTCCTCGTACTTCATCTTAGAGTAGCCTATATTTTCTGGAGATTTGTGATCACGTAGAGCCCCAGCATCATCTAATTCACAATCTCGGTTAAAAGTTGTTAGTTTTAAGGAATTGTATAGTTTGATACATTTTTGAGTCATTATAATTATTTTTTTATGCAAAAACGTGACTTTGTAACCGAATTTAATACTTTCCCTATTTTGTTACTGAAAAGGGCCGAAAAATGCAAGGGACGTAAGTCCACCAAGAACTGACCGAAAACAACGCAGTGGGTTACAAAAATATAACTCGTTAATAGGAGAAAGCAACAAAAATCTATGTAGTTCGCTAAATGATTTGAATATTCTCCCATAAAAATCGACAATGCATAATGAAAGATAATCTAATACATCATCGCTAAAACCTGTAGAAGCGCGCTAGTTTAGTTGAAATTTGCCGTGTCCACGATTTTTACGGACACACTTCATATGTGTGGTGCTCTTTTGACAAGTTGCAATCTGAAGCGACTGAGTTTCAGAATCACCCAAATACGCAAAATACTTGTGCGTTTATAGATAAATGAATACATAAATAGCTCGGATGCAGGCTCATCAAGACACTTAGTGGCCCAATATGGGACATTACATTTTCGCACGCTGATTTAGTTTTCAGCAGAAATTTCAAGTTAAAATATAAATGTTTTTGGAGACGTCAAAGGGCAATGGCTCTCCTCTTTATTATTATCATCATTATTATTATCATTACTATAGGTCCCGGAAATGACTTTTTCCTACTCGGGTATAGGATTTTTCCTATAATTTTTCAGGAATTTGGACATTTTTATTTATTTATTTATTTATTTATTTATTTATTTATTACAATCATTTCCTTTCGTTGCATTGTAGATTATTTGCATTTGTGTGCATAAAGTGTTGTGTCAGTTATTTAGGAAGAAACATTTTTTTTTATAAAAGTAATACCTTTTGGACCATGGTTAAATAGGAATTGCTAAAAAATAATTGTAGAAAATTGTAGAAAAAAAAAAAAAACTTAGTCAGAAAAAATCGTTTAAAATCGGGACCAAGCAAATACCCAGTGAGGGCTGTGCGAACGAGCAGGTTAACCAATTTTTATTGTTACCATATTTTATAGAAAATCCTTTATTTAATGCAAACACTGTTTGCCAGTGTCTCTTTTAGGGACGGCTGGGCATAAATGGGTTAATATGTACCATTGAAATTTTCATATCTTGTCTATCTAGGAAAGCCTGACTATATTAACGAATGCAATAACTTGTTTTTTTTTTTTTTTTGTTTGTTTTTTTGTTTTGTGTGTGTGTGTGTGTGTGTGTGTGTGTGTGTGTGTGTGTGTGCTATATAGGAGGAGACGGGGTTTACGTTATTATTGAAGGTAAATCCGTATAAAACTAGAAACATATTCTGTATGTGATTAAAAAAATATTAATAGAGTCTTTTTGGTTCTAGTTTTCCACTACATGCTGGATTAGTATATATCAGAAACATTGGTAAAATCTATTTTATCAAAAATTATCAATCAAATCCCAATATAAAGTATATATTACGTCAAACAAGAAAGGCTATTACGTAATATTATTCAACATCCGTTTACTGTTTGTCGTGTGAAATATGCTACCAATATACTGATATTGCGGTGCGGTACTGAGGTAAACTTCAAATACCCATAAAACGCGCACCGCCATGCAAAAGCGACATGTTTATGGTTTCTGGTCAACTCGTACCTTAGTCAACTCGTACCTACTTTTGGTCAACTCGTATCTTAGTCAACTCGTACCCTTGTTTTCAAATCATGCCTATTTTGGGTTTTGTCCCCCGTCTTTTCGAAGAAAAGCGGAGGGACACTGTTTTCGGCTTTCCGTGGTGCGTGGTTCCGAATTTTTAGTAGGTACCTTGTCCCCTTAACTCCTCCCAAAGTTTTGTCCGATCCTTTTGAAACTTAACAAGGGCTTTTAAGATGGTCTGAAGATATGCATGTGTTTTTTTCAGAATCCTGAAATTATTTTTTATCACTTTTTACACATTTTGAACTTAGACATTTTTTTGAGTTCTAATATTACAGAAGTCTATAGGGAGTAGGTACCTTGTCCCCTTAACTCCTCCCACAGTTTTTGGCCGATCCTTTTGAAACTTTACATGGGCTTTTAGGATGGCCTGAAGATATGCATTTTTTTTTTCAGAATCCTGAATTATTTTTTTATCACTTTTTCCGCATATTTAACTTAGACATTTTTTGAGTTCTAATATTATAGAAGTGTGTAGGGAATAGGTACATTGTCCCCTTAACTCCTTCCACAGTTTTTGGCCGATCCTTTTGAAACTTTACATAGGATTTTAGGATGGCCTGAAGATATGCATGTGTTTTTTTTTCAGAATCCTGAAATAATTTTTTATTACTTTTTCCGCATTTTTAACTTAGACATTTTTTTTGAGTTCTAATATTACAGAAGCGTATAGGGAGTAGGTACCTTGTCCCCGTAACTCCTACCACAGTTTTAAGCCGATCCTTTTGAAACTTTACAGATGCTTTAAGGATGGTCTAAAGATATGCATGTGTTTTTTTTTCAGAATCCTGAAATACTTTATCACTGGTTTCCTGCTTCAATACTTAGGTAAATGATACAGGACCAATGGTCCTCTGGTTAACTTACCCATTTTTAACAGCTCAAATAAAAATAAGGCGGGGGACATAAATTCCCTATGGAATTTGCTTGTTTTTCTCTGTCACACATAATACAATTTATAAACTCATATTTAGAGGCTGATGCATCATGCGAGGGATTTTTTTTAGTTTCCTCGGTTATTATTCCGAACTAGCTAAACTATTCGGAACTAGCCACTTCAGTGGTGAACTTTAGTCATTGCAAGGGCAGATAACAAAAAACGAACGTCAAATTCTTGTTGTATTTCAAGAAAGGATTGTACTCTGTAAAAGCAAAAAGAAATCAAGTTTTGTTCAGCCAGTTACTTGAAAATCGTTATGAAGCATAACCTCACAGAGCATAACCTTACCCGGAACTAGTTAAATAAATGTAGGCCTACACACTACAAGACACTAATGACTAAAAAGAGTTGTTTAAGGGAAACAGATATTGGGGAAATGATTTGGGGAGATGGTGGCGAAACGACTAGAGACGCGGGGTGGTTTTGTTGGGCGAAACGACGAAAAGTGAAAATAGAGGCGGAGCAACTAGGCTGGAAACGTTTGGGTTCCGATACGTCTTATTACCTAATAAAGTATACAGGTAGGGTGATGTCATTATAAAGTCTCGTTTACGAGAATAACAGGTAATGCCTAATTGGCAGAGGTCACCTGTGACCGATAAACAATAATCATTCTGACGATGCAAACAAACGATGTAAAATATAGTTTTTGAAAACACTCGCTTGTGTTTCGCGTTTCTGAACGCAGCCCTATTCAGTAAAGCGAAACACTGGAGAGTTTGGTTTTCTTTTTTTTCAAAAACTATTTTTAGTCTTCAGAACGATTATCGTGAAGACGAGTCATGTGAGCTCCAAGTAGAGAGTAGCCATTATTCTCGTATACGGGATCTGATATTAGATCGAATAAATTATATCAGTAATTATGCATTTAATAAAAAAAAATCAAATATCACCGCAGTAAACATTTTCATTTTTTTTTGTGTTACCAACAAGCATGCATAAATTTTATTCACACGGGCCGCCATCTTGGTTGTGCCAAAAGACAGCTTCTTTGCGAATGACCGCGAACATCAGGTTAACTGAGCACAGTCATGGGCTCTACAACAATCGGGAAAAAAACCCCTGCAATTTAAGTGGATGCATTTGTGCCCTGTGTTACCTGCGGTTACCCTGTTACCCAAACACAGTCCAGTAAATTTGCAATTTAAGTGGATGCATTTGTGTCCCTGTGTTACCTGCGGTTACCCGTGTTACCCTGTTACCCAAACATAGTCCAGTATATTTGCAATTTAAGTTGAGGAATTTGTGTCCCTGTGTTACCTGCGGTTACCCGTGTTACCCTGTTACCCAAACACAGTCCAGTAAATCTGCATTTAAATTGGATGTATTTGTGTCCCTGTGTTACCATACGGTTACCCTAGTTACCCTGTTACCCAAACATAGTTCAGTAAATTTGCAATTTAAGTTGAAGTACTTGTTTCCCTATGTTACCTGCGGTTACCCGTGTTACCCTGTTACCCAAACACAGTCCAGTAAATATGCATTTAAATTGGATGTATTTGTGACCCTTAGTTACCAGCGGTTACCCTTGTTACCCTGTTACCCAAACATAGTTCAGTAAATTTGAAATTTAAGTTGCAGTACTTGTTTCCCTATGTTACCTGCGGTTACCCGTATTACCCTGTTACCCAAACACAGTCCAGTAAATTTGCATTTAAATTGGACGTATTGGTGTCCCTGTGTTATCTGCGGTTACCCTTGTTACTCTGTTACCCAAACACAGTCCAGTAAATCTGCATTTAAATTGGATGTATTTGTGTCCCTGTGTTACCTGCGGTTACCCTTGTTACCCTGTTACCCAAACATAGTTCAGTAAATTTGCAATTTAAGTTGAAGTACTTGTTTCCCTATGTTACCTGCGGTTACCCGTGTTACCCTGTTACCCAAACACAGTCCAGTAAATATGCATTTAAATTGGATGTATTTGTGACCCTTAGTTACCTGCGGTTACCCTTGTTACCCTGTTACCCAAACATAGTTCAGTAAATTTGCATTTAAATTGGATGTATCTGTGTCCCTTAGTTACCTGCGGTTACCCGTGTTACCATGTTACCCAAACATAGTTCAGTAAATTTGCAATTTAAGTTGAAGTACCTGTTTCCCTATGTTACCTGTGGTTACCCTGTTACCCAAACCCGGTCGAGTACATTAACAATTTAAGTTGGGGTATCAGTGCCCCTGTGTTACCTGCGGTTACCCGTGTTACCCTGTTACCCACACAATATCTACAGATTCTATAGGTTAATGTATGTATATATATATATTTGGAATGACGGTATAGATCTATAGAGGATGAATCCTGGCCTTTTAAGAGGCGTTACCCTGTTACCTGGTGTTACTTTAAGTAACCAACACAGACTGCTGGGAAAAGAGTAGTATTTTTAGGACATATCTACCGCCCCCGACCTTTACTTCCAGCTTTTATACTTCTTATTCTTGGTTATCTCCCTTGCAAACAGCAACATCGTAAACAAAAAGTTAACTTAGTGAGAAAGTTAAATTCTTACTTGTTTGAAGGAAAAAAAAAAACAAAAAAAAAACAAACAAAAAAACAAAAAACAACTAAATAATTAAACAGACCAAAAAGAAACAACTAGCCTAATAACCGAGTTGGAATGATATTTTAATGATGGAAGAAAAACTTCCAAGAAGCTTCATAGAGCGGCGATGTTATCCATGCCAAGTTCAGCCAGCTGACTGGCGGTTGGACGCCCACGGGCAGTACTATGAACTTGACTTGAAAATGTGTCAGCTTAAATCTTTGGCGTATGACTTTGCATGGGGTCAAGAAAGGTGAATACCATTCTTTTTTTTTTTTCGTTTCTGGTCAACTCGTACCTTAGTTCTCTAACAGTCAACGCATTATTTTGGCCAAATTGTATCTCAGTCAACTCGTATCGTTACCATTGTCAAAACATGCCTATTAGTATAGTATCTCATTAAAGGTGTTAAATTACATATTCATTTATGAAAAGTGGTTATTCAATTTATTTACAGTACAGTTACGTGTACTGCGAAAACTGATTCGATGGTTCGCGCGTGATGCAGGGAATTAAATGTGTTCCATGCAAGGCCCTGCAATATATGAGCATATTTTGTGCATTTGTCTAAAAATTTCAAGGTAAACTCCCCCACCCCCTCTCCCCCCTCCCCCTGCAATAGAAAGCTCGCACATTCTCCACGGCTGAAATTCAGGCATGAAATGGGGAGGAAGCAACATCAGTATATGTATTAGCTGAGTGATTCTTAAAATCACTATACTTTTTCAGCAATTGTGGGATATGTACATGTATGCTCATTATTGTTAAAAAATGCAACAGGAGCACAAACAATTATAGGCGATGCTTTCATGTTTGTATTTGCCTTTCAAACAAAGGATCATTAAATGCTGCTGTGGATAATTATAGAATTATAATAGTATTTTTATGATCAGTACTGAGCCGAGGTCGGCAACATTCTTTCTTGAAGATTGATCATGAAATATTTTCTTCGGTCATTCTCTCCCTTCCGCTGATTCAAGAAGGGCAGTTGTCAGTTTCTGGCGAAAGAATGTGCACAATACTGGTTAACCGCTTAGAGGACTAAGCCTGTCCAGTAAACGTGTGGTTAGGTAAACTGACCGCGCTCGACATGACCCCATTGGGTTGACTGGGCCGTAAAACCTCAACACAAACAAAATGATCAGTACTGATGATCCCTGAAGTATTCCTTTGATGACAATTTTGCGCATGGTTTAATAACAAGTATTTTATTAAGTAGTATTAACTTTTCCATTTCCATCAACATGCCTACATGTATCTTTCAGTTATAACTACAGTTGCCGAACAATCATGTATTCACTGTATTTAATGTGGTGAAAGAAACTGGATTCAGAGAAGCATAATAATTCTATTGTTGTTTAATTATTTAATTAATTGTGTCTTAATAACATGTTTTGATGCGTGAATCCTGTCAAAAAATGACAATGACCGAGTCCTTGTCAATTGATTGTTGATCGGGACTGTTCCAGTTAAACAAACATCCCACCAGGGGATGTCAGAATGAAAAAAAAGCTATGTTGGTGGTTGGATTTTCATTTAATTCCATTCTATTGGTGGTGAGAGTAGGCACTTACATGTATAGGCTAAATTCAGTTCTTGTGGTGTACCTTGTTTTTTTGTTTTTTTTATAACTTGTGTATATTCTTTTATTTGCCTCACTTGCTGTTGATTTTTCTCACCTGATGTATAAAAATAATTGGCTTGCTGTTTGGTTTTTGTTGTTTTTGCTTTTTACCAACTGATTTGTGATCTAACAGACAATCTTTTTTTTTTGTGAGAGGAGACAATCTCCATGTTGTAAGGCATATGCAGTTACATTGTAGCTCCCTTAAAACAGTACAGAGTGAGGGCCTTACCCTGCATTTATCAATGTACAAATAAATAAAAGTAATGCGATTCTTTTACATCATATACATGCCTACCAAACAAATAAATGCCTAACCATCATAAGAATGTGAAACTATTAGAGTGTCATCGGTTAGGCAGTAGATGCTCAAAAAAGGTAAACAAACTTTGCATTCTCGGGTTTCATGAGCGATATAATCATTTTGAGGAAATTATTTGAAAAACGGGGAATTACATTCAACAGCTCAGTGATATCGGCGTCTGTCAAGTAAATCTTAGACTACCTACCTCACTCATATTGGCTGAATTTTTTTTCACATGCTGAAGGTGTACAGAAAGCCATAGAAAACACGTGGGAATTTGTGGTGTTTATTGTCATTTATTTAATTATGCGCTTTGCTAGAAGTTCAGCATATCATCACGCATGCACGATAGACACATATGATTATTTGTGTTATGGATATTTTGATTGTTAGTGCAGCATTGTTGAGAAATTGTCACGAGAAGGGTTGAAAATGGGTGGTTGCGCATTAGATCTATATAAATAAAAACAAAACTTACATCTTTAATGCATAACTGCTTATTTTTTACCCTTACTGTGGTGATTTCTTAACTGCTGCATTGACAACCAAAATATCCATAACATAAATAATCATATGTGTCAATCATATGAGCGTGTTGATTCACTGAACTTCTAGCAAAGCCCAAAAATAAGTAAGGACAATAAACACCACGAATTTCCACGTGTTTTCTACAGCTTACGGTATGCCTTCAGCGCGCGAAAAATAATTCGGCCAATATGCGTGAAGTAGGTGTAGTCTGAAAGTTACTCCACAGACGCTGATATCAATGGGCTGTTGAATGTAATTCCCCACTTTTCAAATACTTTCCTCAAAACATTTATATCGCTCATGAAACACAGATAATACAATGTTTGTTTATCTTTTTTTTTTTTTTTTTTTTGAGTCATTGAATGCCTAACTGATGTCGCTGTATTGTTTCACATTCTTAACCAATGGTTAAGCATTCATTCGTTTGGTAGGTGTGATATGCATGTACATTTAGACCATTATAATTTTTGGCATGCAGAGAAATCTTCAGAAATTTCGTTAATCATGTAAAGTGTTCTGTTTTTTGTGTCTTTAGCATTCGATATGCAAAACCACAACCATGATTCATTTAACGAATAATTTATTTAACGACTTAAAGAGATGCATATATATCTGCTTATAATATATAAACCAAAGCATTGACATGTGATCATCATTGAAATGATATCTGATATCTTTTTATATTGTCATACCCTCGCAGGCATTCTAGACACAGTGTTTCTGGGTAAAACCGATAGCCTACTAAGTTATGTGGATAAAGCATCTTGCTCAAGGACAAAACACTTGGTCCTTGCGGGTGTAGAACCCGCTACCTCTCGATTTTGAGTCTGATACTTCACCACTGCACCACAGTACTTCACAAATCTACCAAGAATTTAAAACCAGCAGAAACCTGGACTAACATGCTACGGTATGTAAGCTGCATGTAGGACCTTCAGTATTCAATGAAATCTTTTAAAATGCTAACATGACCTGCACAAGCAAGTTTATCATTTTTTCTGAGAAAAGGGGGGAGGGGGTGCAGGGTAGATTAACTATAGGGCCTACAGCTTAATGTGCTTGCCTTCTTGATATCAATAAATAAATGAAAATAAAAGGATTGACATTTCATGTGAATTGTCCAATATGTCAAACCTTATTTTCTTTGAAAAAAAAAAGTAAAAAAATATTGAAACAATCATCTGATGCAGTCAAAAACAGCTTAACTATTTGCAAACAGTGGGGACCCTGATCAGATGCCTCTCTCTCTCTCTCTCTCTGAACTAGTTTGGTAATGGATACTTGAGTTCATTTGACTTGTATGCATTTTTTTCTTCAAATATGTAAGTTACCAACCGACATCAATAACCAACCGAAAGTTCTAACAACTGCACATACAATATATATACCCTCTAAACTATTCTGAGCAGTAGTAACATCAGACTGCACAACTGCACGCTCTTACACATATATGCATTGTTGTGTAAGTGAGGGAGGAAAAATTCTGCTGTTACTTGTTTCCAATGACCAACTCTACGACTGTTTTGTTTTCAGCCGCAAGTATTAAAGGGCACCCAAACAACAGGTGGTAACCCAAATGTGCAAGGCCTGCCATGCATTTGGTCCGAAGTGTCGGATGATTTTTATTCCCCCAATTTTAGTTTTGGATTAGGGTGGTGCTCACTGATTCTTCCTATATTCATTTTCATGTGACAAGCACTTTTATCCAGAATGGCCCAATTTTTTCTTGTCACTTTAGCAGCAGAAATGCCCTTTAGACCATCTTGTTGTCTTTTACCAATTTATCATGTTTTTTTCTTACCAAGTCAAATTCCCGCCTTTCAAATCATTATTTTCATACTTAGCACATGCTACTGCCATGATAATAATTTGAACCCTTGAAGCGCTGCTGAAAATTCAAGAGCAGAAACTGATCTGTTTTCAGTACTTTACCGTGAAAATAAGGCCAACTTTTCATGTGAATCATCTGCCCAGCAGACGGTTCACTTGTAATGTCATGCCTTATTTACATTGGAAAATAAGAAAAGAATGAAAATGCCATCTGCTGTATGTGCTAAGCACTTTAAGGGTTCAGGGAGACGTTAATCTCATTTGACATGGGAGACCAGAACGGACCAAATGGAATGTACCTACACTGCTTTGAGGCTTGGTCAGTTGATAATTGGACCAGAGTTAGGGCGGATTGTATCTACCAATGTTTTCGAATGCCAATTATTTTTGTCCCCAAGATCAGTGGAGGGTGTATGCCATATCTTCGAAGAGATGTAGTTAGATAGATAATGTTTAACATTTTCTTTTGAAAAGCGATAAGCAGTGGCAAGCATAATAGTACCTTAGCTCTTAATATGCAAGAAAACTGTCTGCGCATCCAAAGGGCTGTTCATGTTGGCTAAAAACTGTTTCTTAGTCCAGCAGAAGCTAACTAGTAATGTCTTTGTAGATTCTTACGGGTCTGCTCAGCTAGAATGATAGGCCCCCGACACGCAATTCTGGGACATTCACATTTTCCAGTATAGATTACGCGAATATACATATCTATCTATCTATCTATCTATCTATCTATCTATCTATCTATCTATCTATCTATCTATCTATCTATCTGTTTTAATGTATGATACTCAGTGACCTTGGACTTTGACCTTGAATATTCACATTTTTTTTTGGTCATTATGTCAAGTATAAAACATGAATATTTTATATATTTATATGAAAAAAAAAATCTTCTATTTATGCACTTTGCATACAGTGTATACAAAACTGACCTTGCTGTAAAATAGGTCAAGGTCAGCCTAAAGTATTTACGGATGACGGACGACAGTAAGTGGCGGACCATTTGGTATACTATATGCTCACCTTGTGTGCATTTGGCTCAGGTGAGCTAAAGAGCTTATTATGGCTATCATATGTAAGGTACGAGATATACAACAGAAAACTGCAGGAGACAGTGAAAAAAGCTTGCGGTACAAAATGAAAATAGTTTAAACAATTTTAATCATTTGTTTTTATTCAGTTAGCTGTTTACTTCGAGATACAATTAACTTTACATAAAAATTTTATAAAGTCCCTTTCATTTCAAGTTTCTCGATGTCAACATCTTATCCGTGCAGTCTGATCACAGTCTTCACTGGCCCCATGAAGAAACCTCAGGTCCTTAGCTATCCATAGAGCTAGCAGAGAAGACACTGATCAGACTACGGATGCATGGGCTGATCTGAGTCTTTGCTAGACACTCATGTAAATTGTAGGAAATGCTGTGCAATGGCGCAAATACGCATTCTAGCCAAGTAAATGAATAAATAAATTAGCTGAAAAGAAAAATAATTGTCAGCTTTAAAATACATGTAGCTGACAAATGCAATTTTTGTATTACCTACCCCGCAAATACAAAGCTGCCAATGGCCCCAGACATCGAAACTTTCAGCATGCTGGCACCTACCAACAAGACACCTACCAAACAAATGAATGCGTAACAATCAGTTAAGAACATAAAAAATTAGACCAATATCGGTTAGGCATTCAGTCACTCAAAAAAAGGTAAACAAACTTTGCATTTTCTGTATTTTATGAGCGGTATAAATGTTTTGAGGGATTTATTTGAGAAACAGGGAATTACATCCATTGATATCGGCGTCTGTGGGGTAAATCTCAGACTACCTACTTCAGGCATGTTGGCAGAATTATTTTTCACATGCTAAGGTGTACTGAAAGCCATAGAAAACACATGGAAATTTGTCGTGTTTATTGAGCTATTGTGATGGATCAGTGTCCCTTGTGCATCGTCTGTCGTGCAGCGTCAATTTGCTTCAAAAGCCTTCTGTTCCTACAGCCCCGGGCCAATTGGCTCGAAACTTGGTGGAAGCATTAGGGGGACTTGTAGATCAAAAATAGCTAAAATCATTCTGATCGGAAATCCAAGATGGCCACCATGGTCGCCATCTTGAAAATCTATTTTTCGCTTCTTCTCCTGAACCAAAATGCCATTTGACTTGAAACTTGGTAGGAAGCATTGGGGTGATCATATCATATATCATCATAATCGGATTTTTGATTAACGTGCAGGTACAGGGGCAACATCCACATCAGTGGGCCCCTTCCAGATAGCTGGCTTGCTGCATGCATGGCAGATCTCACACCAGATCTCCAGGTATGTCTATCATGAGGGTTGATAGCTGAGAGCTTCCACTCTCTGCAATCCCTCTCTGTCAGCTGCTTCCATGTCATTTTGGGCCTCCCAGGCCCACGCTTTCCATCAACCTGTATGTCAAAGGCTGTCTTGACTGCACCACTGGAGCGTTCCACATGTCCATACCATCGGAGTCTTCTCTCCTTCAGAATGAGGTCCAGATCCTCAATGCCAAGCCGCTCAAGTAGCTCATTGGACCTGGTGGTGACAATGTCTTGCAGCCTGACATTGCAGATCTGTCTGATCATTGCCCTGTCATTTCGCTGCAGACGCTGGAGGTTCGGCTTTGTCAGTGGCCAAGTCTCGCTGGCATGGAGCATTGCACTCCGCACAGAAGAGCTGTACACACGGCCACGTGTTTTGAAAGAGAAGTGGCGTGAAGAGAGGACTGGTAGCAGATCCTTGAATTTCTTCCAGGCGGTTTTCACACGTGTTGTGGTTGAAAGTTCACAGCCACCTGCTGCTGAGAGCATGTCCCCTAGGTAGCAAAAGGAAGCTACCACCTCAAGCTTGTCAGGTCCGACCTGGACTTCCTTCTGTGGTCTGCCATCCAAGGGGCGTGCAGTTCCCTGACACCGTGTACATCTGTAGTCAGGGTCCTTTTTCAAGCGCTTGAGCCCACTGCATTTCTTGTGCACCCAGTGCTTGCAGCCATTGCAGAAGATACTGTTGCTGCCCACTCCAGTGTGACAGACAGCGCATGGAAACTCGCCTGAACTCTGCAGGTGGTCCAGTCCCGTACCGCAGATCATGATCTTTGTCTTTCCTGCATTTACTCTCAGTCCTTTCTTCTCCATTGCTTCTTTCCAAGTCAAGAGCCTCCTGACACATTCCCCAAGCGATTCAGCAATGATAACAAGGTCATCGGCATAGAGGTCCTCCCAGGGGACCCCAGAGCGGAACTCTCGTGATAAAGCTTCAAGCACAATGATGAAGAGCAGCGGGCTGAGTACTGATCCTTGGTGAACACCAACCTTCACGTCAAACTCTTGACTGTACCCCTCACCAACACGGACACGGCTCCGTGCATTTGCATACATCCCCTGCACCAGTCGCACAATCCACTCCTCCACACCAAGTTTTCTCAGGGCCCACCAGATGACCTTCCGAGGTACTCGATCAAACGCCTTCTCCAGGTCTACGAAAGCCATGTAGAGTCTCTTATTGGCAGCTAGATACTTCTCTTGCAGCTGCCTGACAACAAAGATTGCGTCTGTAGTGCCTCTGCCTGGGACGAAGCCAAACTAGGAATCATCGATTGACACCAACTGTCTGATGAGGCCGTCCACAATCCTCTCCAGGATTTTCATAACCTGCTCTGTCAGCTTGAGACCGCGGTAGTTGCCCCTTTCCAATGCGTCCCCTTTTCCCTTGTAGAGGCAGACAATGAAACTCTGCTCCCAGTCAGAGGGTACCTTGCCATCACGAATGATTGCAACTGCGAGGTCGCGGATCATGGAGGCGCCCATGTCACCGGCGGCTCGTATCATCTCCACCACTATGCCTGATGGGCCCGGTGCTTTGCCAGCCTTCATCTGTGAGACAGCCTTCTTAACCATATCAATGGTGATTGGGATGGGCGGGCCTTCCACTGGTGGTTGATATGACAGGTGGTCTGGGTCCCAGTCAAACTCAACGTTGAGAAGCCTTGGTAGTGCTCTAGCCAGGCCTTCTGCTTTGAGTCTTCGCTCATTGATATCTCTCCTGCATCATTCTTCACAAGTTTGTAACCAACAACATCAGTGTTCTCTCTTCTAAACTGGTTAGCAAGGCAGTAGACTTCTGAAGGCTTGGGGTCAATATTCTCGTAGACCTTGTTGTCGGCTTCTTGACGAGCATGGTGCACTGCATGTCTGGCATTTCGTTTGGCTGCATCGTATGATGCCCTAGTGCCTTTACCAGCCTTCCAGGCTTTGAAAGCTGTCCGCTTGGCAGCAATGGCCTTTTCCACGTGTTCATTCCACCACCAAGTTTCACGATGCCAACGGTGTGGCCAAGTTGTGCCACATACCTCCTCAGTTGTCTTGAGCAGTCCAGTCTTGATGTTGTTCCAGATATCCTCAGTGGCCCCATCAGCTACACCTGCAGATGTGCTCACATGCAAGTTGAAGACCTCCTGGAAATGATTGCTTGTCTGAGGGTCTTTAAGCTTCCAAAGTTTGAGGCGAGGGGTGAACTTGCGCTTGGATTTTGGAGGCGAATTCTTGATAAAAAAACCTAAAATTGTACCGATCTGAAATCCAAGATGGTGGCCGTGGCAGCCATCTTGAAAATCTATTTTCACTTCTCCTGAACTTGTGGGCGACTTGAAGATCAAAAATAGCTAAAATCAATCCGATCTGAAATTCAAGATGGCCACTGTGGTGGCCATCTTGAAAATCCATTTTTCGCTTCTTCTCCTGAACCAAAAGGCCAGTTGACTTGAAACTTAGTAGGAAGCATAGCAGTGACTTGTAGATCAGAAATGGCTTAAACATTCCTATCGGAAATCCAAGATCTTGAAAATCTATTTTTCGCTTCCCCTCCTGAACCAAAAGGCCAATTGACTTAAAACTTGGTAGGAAGCATCAGGTGACTTGTAGATCAAAAATAGCTAAAATTGTTCTGATCAGAAATCCAAGATGGCTGCCATGGCCGCCATCTTGAAAATCTATTTTTTTGCTTCTCCTGGACCAAAAGGCCAAGTGACTCTAAACTTGGTAGGAAGTATCTAGGTGACTTGTAGATCAAAAATAGCAAAAATTGTTCTGATAGGTAATCCAATATAGCCGCTTCAGTTGCCATATTGAAAATCTATTTTGAACTTAATTCTTCTCCTGAACAAAAAGGCCAACTGATTCTAAACTTGATAGGAAGTATAGGGGTGACTTGTCATAGTTCAGTATGAAAATTCAGTTTTCGACCATTATTTGTCATTTTATGGTGGGAAATGTCATTCCTAAGTCGGGACACATATATCAGAATTTTCTTACTATCCCTTATGCTATTTACACTTTTGGTGGATAAGCCTACCCGAATGCATGTCAGGATCTCCAGGAACAAGGCTCATAGTGGAGTTGTTAAGGAGGAGTATTTGGTGATATTCTGGGGTAGTTTTCTCCAGTTCTCCATAAAAAACATATGTGTGGGTACTCATTAGAAGTGCCTCTCTAAGGCACTTCTAATGAGCACCCACAACATATAAGAAAAAATTATCCCAAAATTATCATCAAATACTTCTCCTTAACAATTCCTTTGGCTCAGCTTTTAGTTCTAGGTTTTCTGACAGGTAAGGAAATGTGCTTTAACACAAACCTTCATTTGTCTGCGTTTGAGGTCCATCAGTGAAATTCTCCAAAATCTCAGATTTCAACATCTGCTTTTCTATTTCTTTCGCTTTTTAGAGCCCCGCTTTGAAAAAGTGGGGCTATACTGGATTTGCCTTGTTCTTCCATCATTCTTTCCATCATACCTTCTGTCATTCCTTCCGTCCCTCATTCCTTCCTTCTGTCCAGTTATGAGATAAATTTCCTTTACACTTTTCTCAAGAACTGTAAGGGTTATAAGTTGAAACTTGGTACACACATACCCAGTGGGTTGGTGTATTGTGTATACTGGAATCAGGGGCAAGGGCCTATAACTCTTGGTGTTACATCCCTTGATAGGTTTTACAATTTACCATTAATGAAAAATTTTAGTTACAGATTTCTCAGGAACTATGAAAGTTGTAAAGTTGAAACTTGGTATAAACTTGGACAATGGGCTGATGTATCATGTTTACCGGAATCAGGGGCAAGGGCCCATAACTCTTGGAGATACAGCCTTTGATAGCTTTACAATTTACCATTAAAGGCTTCTTATTCCTCAAAAATAGACATTTTATTCTGCAAGAAAGATTTAATAAATTGATATATGATATTAATACAACCATAAAATGTGGCACCTGATAGCCTAGTCTCTCATTCTTGAAATGAAATGATTTTTTTATCCTGTCTTTGAATTAATGTTGCCAACATTAATTCAGAGATACAATAAAACAAAATCATTTCATTTTTGATCCAGTTCAAAAATGAGAGCCTTACTGAAATTTTACAGCTGTCAAATGCCACATTTTATGATCATATTAATACCAAATATCAATTTATAAAACCTTTCTTGAATAAAAAAATTCTAATTTTGAGGAATATGGAGCTTTAATGAAACATTTTCATTACAGATTTTTCAGGAACTATGAAAGCTGTAAAGTTGAAACTTGGTACACACATGGACAAGGGGCTGATGTATTGTGTGTACCAGAATCAGGGCCCAAAGCTTATATCTCTTGGAGTTACAATTTACAATTTGCCATTAATGAAAGTTTTGTCACACTTTTCTCAAGAACTGTTAAGGTTGCAAAGTTGAAACCTGGCACACACATGAGCAGTGGGCTGATGTATTATTTATACAGGGATCAGGGCCAATAGCCCATAACTTTTGGAGTTAAATCCCATGATAGGTTTTCAGTTTGCCATAAATGAAAAATTGATAGGTTTTACGATGTAAGATCAATGAAAAATTTTTGTTATAGATTTCTCAGGAACTATGAAAGCTGTAAAGTTGAAACTTGGTACACACATGGACAGTGGGCTGATGTATTGTATGTACTAGAATCACAGCCAAGGATCTGTAACTCTGAGAGTTACATCCCTTGATAGGTTTTACAATTTTGCCATTAATGAAAAATTTTTGTCACACTTTTCTCAAGAACTATAAGGGTTACAAAGTTGAAACCTAGTACACACATGGACAGTGGGCTGATGTATTGTGTATACCAGAATCAGGGCCAAGAGCCCATAACTCTTGGAGTTAAACCCTTTGATAGGGTTACAATTTGCCATAAATGAAAGTTTTTTATTACAGATTTCTCAGGAGCTATGAAAGCTCTAAAGTTAAAACTTAGTACACACATGGACAGGGGGCTGTTGTGTATACCAGAATCAGGGCCAAGGGCCTATAACTCTTGGAGATACATCCCTTGATAGGTTTGACGAATTTCCATTAATGAAAACTTTTTGTTGCACTTTTCTCAAGAACTGAAAGGGTAACAAAGTTAAAACATGGTACACACATGGAGAGTGGGTTGATGTATCGTGTATACCAGAATCAGGGCCAAGGGTCCATAACTCATTGAGTTAAATCCCTTGATAGGTTTTACGTTGCCATGTTACCATGTCCTACAATGATGTATCTGGTAAGCCTGAATTAAAAATATTTCAGCACTATTTCTGCCCGGATAGCACTGCAGCAGGGCTATAGTCAGATCCTCTGACAGCGCTAGTTTTTAGCTCACCTGAGCCAAAGGCTCAGGATGAGCTATTGTGATCAATCTCCGTATTCCATCTCTCAGTCCGTTCACAAGTTTGAACGACTTCTCCCCTGAAATCCCTGGGCCAAATTTCTACAAACTTTATGTGGAGCCTTATGTTAAAGGGGGATTGAAAATTTGTAAAAATGGTCACAGTTCGTAAATCAAGATGGCCGCCATGCCGCGATATAGCTCCCATAGACTTATAATGGGATAAACTTAAAAAATCTTCTTCTCTGAAACCATGAGGCCCACAGCTTATATATTTTGTATGTAGCAATGTTTAGTGGTCCCCTACATAAATCCTGCCAATCAAGCCCCTGGTGTCCAAACTGACCTCGTGAACTCTCATAGACTTATAATGGGAAAAACTTATAAAAGTCTTCTTCTCTGAAACCTCGAGGACCACAGCTTATATATTTAGTATGTAGCAATGTTTAGTGGTCCCCTACATAAATCCTGCCAATCAAGCCCCTGGGGTCCAAACTGACCACGCCCTGGGGGTCATTAGCTCCAACAGACTTATAATGGAAAAAAAACTTAAAAAATCTTTTTCTCTGAAACCATGAGGCCCACAGCTTACATATTTGGTATGTAGCAATGTTTAGTGGTCCCCTACAAAAATCCTGCCTGTCAAGCACCTGGGGTCCAAACTGGCCACGCCCTGGGGGTCATTAGCTCCCATAGACCTATAATGGGAAAAACTTAAGAAAATCTTCTTCTCTGAAACCATGAGGCCCACAGCTTACATATTTAGTATGTAGCAATGTTTAGTGGTCCCCTACATAAATCCTGCCTATCAAGCACCTGGGGTCCAAACTGGCCATGCCCCTGGGGCATTAGCTCCCATAGACCTATAATGGGAAAAATTTAAAAAATCTTCTCTGAAATCATGAGGCCCACAGCTTACATATTTAGTATGTAGCAATGTTTAGTGGTCCCCTTCATAAATCCTGACAATCAAAAAAGGTAAGAGAAAAGTCCAGGGAGTGCCACAATCACAAACCGCAGCCCTTCCCAGACCCCAAGAGGAAGAGGAAACCGACAAATCTAAATAAGCACAAACCGAACAAACGTATGAAAAGCACTAAGATTAGCTCTCTCTTCCCCAAGCGAGGTAATCGCAATACTAAAAGGACTGAAAAACACAAGAACAAAATGACACACAGAAAGACATACAACAAATCGCCTCGTAGAATAAACCACAAAGCAACAAAGAGTAACACCGGGACCACCGCCTTAGAACGGTCGGTAGAGCAAACCACCGGGGGGTTTAAAGCACTTTTACAGCTAGCTAACTTCACCCTGGGTCCCAATGCTACTCTTAATACAGAAATACATAAAAATTCAGTTCGCATAAAGGCTCCCAACTCAACACAATGCATCAAAGCGAAAACATAAAAATCAAATTAATCACTATAATAAACAAAGACGAGTACTCGGTACTCGGGCCAAACCAAAGACATATCGTCAAGCACCAACCCACTGGTTAAAGTTTTATGAAGAGGCCGTCATTGAGTCTGAGGCCCGAACCGCCATCGTGCAATTAAAGAGTAAAGCATAGCCATCAACAATGATTGGGTTGACAAATAGGCATGCAGTCTGCCGCATAATATCCAGGCTATAGCCAATTCTTTTATAACGGTTAATAAGTTTTCTGAATTGCTCTGAAAAGTTAGATTTGCCTTACCTACAATTTTTCTAAATCTGTACACTAAGTCACCGTAAAATTCGGGTTCCGATATACCTTGTTGCAGAAGTGTTTTCAGACTGATGCTATATTTTTCTGACAAGGCACTGTGTCTGCGATAAAATTTTGAAAACGCCTTACGCAGTTTAAAATAACGATAGCCCTGCCTAAGAAGTTTGGCAGTAAGGGTTTTATTACGGTAGTTAAAGTCATTAAGATTTGAAGAAGCTCTGGCGAATCTTATAAGTTGAGATATGTATACCCCATATGAGGTACGCCGGGGGACATCGCCATCCAGAAAAGGGAAATTGACTATATCAAAATCAAAATCGTCCTGTTTATCATAAATTTTGGTGGAAACTGTACCATTAGATATACATACCGGTAGATTCAAATCCAAAAAAGGTGCCTCGGTATCGGAAGAATTTGCTCTATTTAATTGGAGTTCTGTAGGGTATATCCGGTCCACCATTTGGTCAAAGTAAGTATTGTCAATATTTAATAAATCGTCAAGGTATTTTGAAGTTGAATTGAAAGCTTCAATAATGTCAGCCCCTGGGGCCCAAACTGGCCACACCCCTGGAGTAATTAGCTCCCATAGACTTAAAATGGAAAAAAAAAATGTTCTTTTCTGAAACCTTGAGGCCCACAGCTTACATATGTAATATGTAGCAATGTTTAGTGGTCCCCTCCATAAATCCTGCCAATCAAGCCCCAGAGGCCCAAACTGGCCAAACGGGGTCATTAGCTCTGACAGACTTATAATGTGAAAAACTTAAAAAATCTTCTTCTTTGAAACCATGAGGCCCACAGCTTATATATTTAGTATGTAGCAATGTTTACTGGTCCCCTACCTAAATCCTGCCAATAAAGCCCTTGGGGCCCAAATTGGCTACATCCTGGGGGTCATTAGCTCCCATAGACTTATAATGAGAAAAGCTTAAAAATCTTCTTCTCTGAAACCATGAGGCCCACAGCTTATATATTTTGTATGTAGCAATGTTTAGTGGTCCCTTACATAAATCCTGCCAGTCAAGCCTCTTGGGTCCAAACTGGCCACGCCCCAGGGGACATGCTTATAATGGAAAAAACTTAAAAACATCTTCTCTGAAACCATGAGGACCACAGCCTATATATTTAGTGTGTAGCAATGTTTATGGTCCCCTACATAAATCCTGCCAATCAAGCCCCTGGGATCCAAACTGACCACACCCTGGGGGTCATTAGCTCCCATAGACCTATAATGGAAAAAAAAACTTTAAAAATCTTCTTCTCTGAATTTATGAGGCCCACAGCTTACATATTTAGTATGTAGTAAATCCTGCCTATCAAGACCCTGGGGGTCGTGAACTCCCATAGACTAATAATGAGAAAGACTTTAAAAAATCTCCTCTGAAACCATTAGGCCCACAGCTTACATATTTAGTATGAAGCAATGTTTAGTGGTCCCCTTCATAAATCTTGCCAATCAAGCCCCTGGGGCCAAAATTGGCCATGCCCCAGGGGTCATTAGCTCCCATAGACTTATAATAGGAAAAACTTAAAAAATATTCTTCTCTGAAATCATAACGCCCACAGCTTACATATTTAGTATGTAGCAATGTTTAGTGGTCCCCTACATAAATCCTGCCAATCAAGCCCTTGGGGCCCAAACTGGCCATGCCCCAGAGGGTCGTGAACTCCCATAGACTAAAAATGGGAAAAACTTAAGAAAATCTTCTTCTCTGAAACCATGAGGCCCACAGCTTACATATGTAGTATGTAGCAATGTTTAGTGGTCCCCTACATAAATTCTGCCAATCAAGCCCCTGAGGCCAAAATGGCCATGCCCTGGGGGTCATTAGCTCCCATAGACTTATAATGGGAAAAAATTTTAAAACATCTTCTTCTCTGAAACCATGAGGCCCAGAGCTTTCTTATTTAGTATGTAGCAATGTGTAGTGGTCCCCTTCATTTATCCTGCCATCAAGCCCCTGGGGTCATATGCTTATATAGAGCTAAATAGGTAAAGTACCTTCAAAAATCTTCTTCTGTGAAACCATGAGGCTAAGAGCTAATAGATTAAGTATAAAGTGATGTTAAGTGGTCTCCTACATTAATCTTGCAAACCATACCCTGGGGTCCAAATTGGCCACATCTCAGGGGTCATTAGCTCCCATAGACTTAAAACGGGAAAAACAATATACATAAATCCTGCCAATCAAGCCCCTGTGGCCCAAACTGGCCATGTCCCGGGGGTCATTATCTCCCATAGACTTATAATGAGAAAAGCTTAAAAAATCTTCTTCTCTGAAACCATGAGGCCCACAGCTTATACATTTTGTAGCAATGTTTAGTGGTCCCCTACATAAATCCTGCCAATCAAGCTCCTGGGATCCAAACTGGCCATGCCCCAGGGGGTCATGAATTCCCATAGACTTATAATGGGAAAAACTTAAAAATTCTTCTCTGAAAGCATTTGGTCCAGAGCTTATATATTTAGTATATAGCAATGTTTAGTGGTCCCTTACATAAATCCTGCCAGTCAAGCTCATGGGCTCCAAACTAGCCATGCCCCGGGGGTCATTAGCTCCCATATACTTATAATGGAAAAAAACTTAAAAAATCTTCTCTAAAACCATGAGGCCCACAGCTTACATATTTAGTATGTAGCAATGTTTAGTGGTCCCCTACATAAATCCTGCCAATCAAGCCTCTGGGGTCCAAACTGGCCATGCCGTGGGAGTCATTAGCTCCCATACACTTATAATGGGAAAAACTTTAAAAAATCTTCTTCTCGGAAACCATGAGGCCCACAGCTTACATATTTAGTATGTAGCAATGTTTAGTGGTCCCCTACATAAATCCTGCCAATCAAGCCACTGGGGCCCAAACTGGCCATGCCCAGGGGTCAGCTCCCATAGACTTATAATGGGAAAAATCTTAAAAAATCTTCTTCTCTGAAACCATGAGGCCCAGTGCTCATATATGTTGTTTATAGCAATATTTGGTGGTCCCCTACATAAATCCTGCCATCAAGCCCCATGGGTCCAGATGGGCTATGTTCCGAGATTTATTAGCTCCCACAAACTTATAATGGGAAAAACTTAAAAAAATCTTCTTCTGTGAAACCTTGAGGCCCAGAGCTTATATATTTAGTATGTAGCAATGTTTAGTGGTCCCCTACATAAATCCTGCTAGTCAAGCCCTAGGGGTCCAAACTGGCCACACCCGGGGGGTCATAAGCTCCCATAGACTTATAATGGGAAAAACTTAAAACATCTTCTTCTCTGAAACTGTGAGGACCACAGCTTATATATTTAGTATGCAGCAATGTTTAGTGGTCCCCTACATAAATCCTGCCAATCAAGCCCCCGGGGCCCAAACTGGCCATGCCCGGGGATCATTAGCTGCCATAGACTTATAATGGGAAAAATCTTGTTAATCAAGCCCCTGGGCTCCAAACTGGCCACACCCCAGGGGGTCATATGTACACATAGAGCTAAATTGCTAATAACCTTCAAAATCTTCTTCTCTGAAACCATGAAGCAGAGAGCCAACAGATTAAGTATGTAGCAGTGTTTAGTGGTCTCCTACATAAATCTTGCCAATCAAGCCCCTTGGGTCCAAACCTGCCACACCCCAGGGTTCATTAGCTCCCATAGACTTATAATGAAAAAAAAACTTAAAAACATCTCTGAAACCATGAGGCCCACAGCTTACATATTTAGTGTGTAGCAATGTTAAGTGGTCACCTACATAAATCCTGCAAATCAAGCCCCTGGGGCCCAAACTGGCCACGCCCCTGGGGTCATTAGCTCCCATAGACTTATAATTGGAAAAACTTAAAAAAATCTTCTTCTCTAAAACCATGAGGCTCACAGCTTATATATTTAGTATGTTGCAGTGTGTAGTGGTCCCCTACATAAATCCTGCCAAGTAAGCTCCTGGGGGTAGTTATCTCAGGTGAGCATTGTGGCCCATAGGCCTCTTGTTTTAGTCTAACCCTGTCATATGTTATCCAATATGATCCTGTTCCAACCAAGCAGCCTGTATCAGATCAACTTCCAGTAATAAACGTGCCATATTAACCTTTAGTAGACATGCATGACTCATTATATTTTCACAGTTTTGGTCTCGGCTTGACCTCTAGTAATGAAAAATGGCATTTGGCAAGTCCATTGCCATTTTTCATTACTAGAGGCTTAGCCATGGCCAACAATGTGAAAATATGGAAATGGTCGTAGGTCTACAATCATATGGGTTAAAGACCACAACTTCTTTTCTAAATATCCTCATTCTTTTATTTAGTTATGTAAAATTTTTGTTTGTACCATTGTATCTTTAAATGAATGTATTTCATGCTGCAGGTAGAGGAATATCTAATGTTGTTATAACTTGTGTCCAATCCCTTTAACATAGCTCTTGATAAGAATAAGGCACTTTTATCAACCAAAAAGTGTCTATATTTTTCTTATTTCTTGACAAAAAGATATGTTGTGGGTACTCATTAGAAGTGCCTTGCCAAGGCACTTCTAATGAGTACCCACAACATATGTTTTCATCAAGAAATAAGAAAAATATTAACCTGTTACCCACTCTTATCTAGACCTATGCAGGCTTTGTTTAACATGCAATAAAACATGAATCAATCTGTGTGCAAACCTTATCAAGATATTCCTAATCAGTGCTAGGATTTGAGGGCAGAGGGGTGCATGAAGGGCACTTTTAATGTGGTCATACAAGAATGAGGACACCATGTGTCTTGTGATGTGTTTAGTATCAAGACATGTTACAAAAATATAATCCAATTCCACAATAAATGCCTCAAAAATAGAACACACATAAAACTGGCCTTAAACATCAATAACCTTTTTAACTCTTCCCTGCTAGTGGTGACTTTTCCTCTGTTGATAACCTTTGCAAACAGTTTGGACCTAGATCAGGCTCGACAAAATGTCAGGCCTGATCTGGATCCAAACTGTTTGACACTGATGGTATTCCTAAAATATTTTTTGAAAAAGTTAATTTTTAGTTTATTTTCATGAAATTTTCACCAAAATGTAAGGTTTTATGTCTGGAGTTGAAAAGAGGCAGAGGGCAGCTTAAAAAGGGCAGAGGGGCAACAGGAGAGGGCTGGAGAGGCAGACTGTCCCTCTAGAAAGGACTAGTTGGAGCACTGCTAATGGTTCAAGTTATGGCCATTTTCACATCCAGATCACAGATGGACAGACTCATAATTCGATAAATGGATATACTCTGAAAGTCAACCATATAGTTGGTCAGTTGACTTGTCTGCTGGTCGTGCAATAGTAGCTGAATCATTGCAAGTAATCGGATCCTTCTGACAATGCCCTTATTTTGCACTAATCTCTGAAGGGTCTTTTTGTCTTTTTCCTTTAACCCTTGTCATGCTGAGCCTGGATATACCCTGCCTTTGCAAACAATGTAGATCCAGATCAGTTGGCTTCTTCAGAAGACAACTGATCTGGATCTGCACTGTTTGCCTTTAAGTATGTGAATTTATAGCAACAATATATCCAGATCAAGCAATCCGATTGGCTGAAAATTAGAAATGGGCATGGCATCTTAAATTTTTCAGCATGACAAGGGTTAAGTAACTTAAAACAGTTTTGTCATGTGACTGTCTATTATGTGATTGCTGCTCGTCCATAAGTATTAACCCTTAAAGCGCCAAGAAAATCTGCATCTGAAAATCTCGTCTGCTTATGTCGTCTGATGCATCTTCTTGCAAACTTTTCAAACTTACATTTTGTATATAGGCAAACAGTGTGGACCCAGATCAGACTGCTCCTAAAGGAGCAGTCTGATCTGGGTCCACACTGTTTGCAACAATGACTTTTAAAGTAACCGGCAGAAGACAAAGCAGATGACAATTGTTGTGATTGGTGCTTTAAGGGTTAAAGCTTGTTTATTGGTACACACATATATATCTGAATCAAGTCAGTGGAAAATGAGGGATATACACAGTTGCTCAGATAAGGATACCCTTTCCAAAGACTCAGATCAGAAAAAAATGCAGCTGGGTAAGGGTTAATTATGGCTTGCTGTAATAAAGTGATATAATTCTCTTTTCCCAGTGGCCAGCTTCCCAGAATGGCATCAGTTTTGGAGTCACCATCAAGAATTGTGCGGCTAGATTTGTCATTAAATGAGTTGACAGCATTGGACCATGCAGGTTTAAAACCTTTTCACAATCTGAGAGAGCTTAATGCATCATTGAACAGGATTAGCAAGTATGTATACTTTATAGTATTGCATAAGAGGAATATTCAGATAAATAGTTTTTTTATTCCTGACCAAATATGTTTAGGTTGGCTGTTGGGGGGGGGGGGGGGGGGGGGGGGGGCATCTGTCCATCTGTCTGTCCATCCATCCTTGTGCACTCTATAAGTTTGATACCCTTAGAGCCCTTAGAGGTCTTTGATAATATTTGGTAGGGATGAAGAGGAGGACCAGTAGGTGTATTGCGTGCAACTCTCACTTTCTTCATTATGTACTTATGTCCCCTGAAGACGAATTCTTGTGCAGGCCATAATTCCCATACTGTATAAGATAATTTGATAATATTTGGTAGGGACATATATCAGGTCAAGCAGGAGTGTTGCATGCAAGGACACAACTTGCTGTGGTCGTGTTCTAGTGAATTTTTAAGCCAGATTCTTGTGTCTGTCGTAACTTTTTAATGACATGTTGCATGCAAGAGAGACAACTCTCACTTTCTTCATTTTGTACATATGTTCCCTGAAGCCAAAATCTTGTGCAGACCATAATTCCCATACTGTTTGAAAATTTGATAATATTTGGTAGGGACATATATCAGGTCAAGTAGGAGTATCGCATGCAGGAAGGCCAACACTTGCTTTGGTCTTCTGGTTATCTCCCCTGAACAAATTTATAAGCCAAATTCTTGTGCATGCCATAACTTCTTAATGGTTTGAAATATTTTGGTAATATTTAGTAGAGGCACAGATAAGGTGTAGGCATGTCGCGTGCAAGAGAAACAACTCTCACTTTCTTTGTCATGGATTTGTGTCCCCTGAAGCTGAAATCTTGTGCAGGCAATAACATACTGTTTGAGATAATTTGAAAATGTTGAGTAGAGACATATATCAGGTCATGTAATAGTATCACATGCAAGAAGGACAATTCTTGCTGTATTATTTTTCTAGTTATATTTCCCCTGAATAAATTTGTAAGCCAAATAACATCTTAATGGTTTGAAATATTTTGAAAATATATGGTAGAGGCATAGATAAGGACCATTAGGTGTGTCGCATGCAAAAGTACTCTCACTTTCTCTATTATGTACTTATCTCGCCAGAAGCCAAAATCTTGTGCAAGAAGGACAACTTTTGCTCTGTTGATTTTCTGGCTATCTCCCCTAAAGTCGAAATCTTATGCAGGCCATAACTCCAAATTGTGTGAGATAATTTGATAATAATTGGTAGGAACATATATCAGGTCAAGCAGGAGTGTTGTGTGCAACAGAGACAACTCTTGCTATTTCTTGTTATCTCCTCTGAATGAATTTCAAAGTCAAAGTCTTATGGGCACCATAACTTCTGTATGGGTTGAAATATTTTGATGATATGTGGTAGAGACATAGATGAGGATCTGTAGTGTGTCAAGAGCAAGAATGACAACTCTCTTTTCTTTTTATAGTTATCTCTCATGTAGTTGAAATCCTGTGCAGCCGTAACTCCCATATGGTTTTAGACATTTTGATTAGATTTGATAGAGACATATATCAGGTCAGAATCAGAATATTTTACTGGTGACACATCAATAGACAGTCATTCACCAGGGCCAACGATTGCAAAGACTAGTCTCTAGATCTCACAAGTGATGTGAATCTAGCGACAGGGTCCTCAGAACTTTCAGCAGAGGAGATTACAGCTGCAAGGAGTGCATTCCAATCCCTAATGGTGTCTGGAAAGAAACTGTACTTATAAATGTCAGTTCTGGCATATGGTACTTGAAATGCCATTGGATGCTGATACCTACTGCGTCTATTTGGGGTTGAAGGTCGTCACAAGGTATACTCGCTCTATCTTTCAGACCTTTGAATAGCAATATGAGTTTACTACCTTTGCGTCTCTTGTGAAGAGACTCCCACACTAACTGTTCAAGAACGCTAGTCATACTTCCAGTTTCAAAGTTGTAGTTTCCAGTCACAAACCTAGCTGCAGGATTCTGAACCTTTTCTAATTCTTCCTGGACTACTATTCCATGTGGGTCCCAAACAGGACTAGCATATTCCAAGATTGGTCGCACCAACCCCTTGTATGCCATCACCTTATTTTCTTGGGGGCATGACAATAGATTACATCTCAAGAAACCAAGAGTTCTGTTTGCTTTTGTGCAAACATTGCTTACATGAGTATTCCATTTCAAATCCTTAGAAATTGTCACACCAAGGTATTTAGTATTATCCACATTTTCGAGGACTGTTCCTTCTAAGGAGTAAACTGCATTGATCTTTTTTATCCGTTTCCTAGTAAGCTGCATAATGTTACATTTCACAGGCTGAAGTCTTGTACCCCATTTCCTGGCCCATTTGCCTAGTTGATCAATATCCTTTTGGAGTTTCAATGTGTCTTCAGTGCTATCAATCTGACGATAGCAGACACAGTCATCAACAAACAAACGAATATCAGATTCTGTACCAACCATGATGTCATTTATATACAAGGAAAACAACAGTGGCCTGAGAACAGTGCTCTGCTGCATACCAGATAAAATAGGTGCCCACTGAGATTTTGCTCCATTGGCTACAACCCTTTGTTGCCTATTGCACACAAATGAATCAATCCATACTAAAGTTTTTCCACTTATGCCCTATCCATGGAGTTTGCATTTCAGAAGTTATGGAGGAGGAGTGTCAAAGGCCTTCTCCAAGTCCAATATAAATGTATCTACTTGACCTCCTGCATCCAAAATTATGGCCCAATCATTTATTACTATGATGAACTGAGTTTCACAGCTACGATTTTTCCTGAAAGCATGTTGCCTGTCTGACAGAAGCTTGTGTTCATCAAGATGAGCCATAATATTTGTACATACTATGTGTTCAAGCAACTTGCTAGGAACATATGTCAAGGACACTGGAGGATAGCTACTTGGTAAAGCTCTGTCGCCCTTCTTATAAAGTGGACAGATGTTAGCCAAAGACCATTCCTTGGGGATTTCACCCTTATCAAGAGATTGTTGGAACAAATGAGCAAATACAGGACAAAGTTTTGCCGCAAGTTCTTTAAGGACTCTAGGATGAAGTTCATCAGGCTCCAAAGCCTTTGAGGAATTTAAACCTTTCATCATTTTTATAACACCTTCATTTGAAATGTGAATGTCGCTCATAGGCGAAGCTGACTTCTCAAGTAGAGGGACCTCGTTTTCGAAGTTTTGGAGAATACATCTGTAAACTGACCATCGAATTCCTCAGCTTGCTCAGTTTCAGACTCAGCCAAACCACTGAGAGGAGGGATACCCTGATTGTCTTTCCTTTGACTGTTGGTATACCGATAGAAGTCTTTGGGGTTAACCTTAATGTCACCAACCAATTTGTTAACATACAAATCATGCTGCTTCTTGATATCAGCTTTGATTTGCTGTCTCAGCTCCTGAAACTTTGATCTGAGTCTTTTTTGCCTTTGCATGAGTTATGGTCATGCTGTGTGCAAGAATAACAACTCTTGCTATGTTTGTTTTCTAGCTATGTCTCCTGAAAGAATTTCAAAGACAAAGTCTTTGTACATTTTTGGGCCACCTGAGCCAAAGGCTCACAAGGTGAGCTTAAAATATAACAAGGCTCCATCGACCATGCATCTATTCTTGTGTCTGTGTGTCCACACTTTCGAACAAGAATATCTCAAAGATTGGTTGGCCAATCTTGATAAAATTTCACAGGTACCATCACTGGGTGGGGAATTGGCTGTGTTAGGTTTTGGGGCAGATCTGGTCAGAACTTTGGTTTCCACGGCAACTAGAAGGTCCCATAGACATATAATTGGGAAAATGTTGTCTGGACAATAGTGATTTCATTTTTAATTGAACCTTCATCAAATGTGCAGATAACGAGGACAGGCATAAAATCTCAGACAAGTTCGATTTTGGCCCACTCTCGACCTTTGGCATTAGGGTTACCTGCCCATAAGGGCCTCATAGGCTTAGGAAAATGCTGTCCAGATGATAGTGATTCATTATAGCCCTGCTATACTGGACTTGTCATGTCCTTTCGGGATTGTGTGATTCCGTGACTCCGTGATTCCATCATTCTGTGATTTCATCATTCTGTGATTCCGTGACTGCTAAATTAAAATGCATTTTGCTTAATAACTTTTATGTTTGTGGTCCTACTTCAATGAAACTTATACAATACTTGGTCTCTAAGATACATAAGGTGTAATTGCAGAATAGTGGCCAAGGGCCCATAACATTTGGAGTTATGTCCCTTGGTAGATTTTCAAAATTTAAAATGCATTTTGCTTAATAACTTTTATGTTTGTGGTCCTACTTCAAAGAACCTTAAACCACTCTTGGTCTCTAAGGTAAGGAAGGTGTAGTGGCAGAATGGTGGCCAAGTGCCCATAATTCTTGGAGTTATGTCCCTTTATAGGTTTTCAAATTTTGCCATTTTTTAAAATTTTTGTAACAGATTTCTGGGAAATTATGAAAGCTAGAAAGCTGAAAGTTCTTATAAACATGGATAATGACTGGCTGTATTGTGTATACCCAAGTAGGGGCCAAAGGTAGTCCCTTGGTAGGTTTTCAAATGGTTGAAATGCATTTTGCTCCTGTGGTCCTACTTCACTTGGTCTCTAAGGTAAGGGAGGTGTAGTGGCAGAATGGTGGCCAAGGGTCCATAACTCTTGGAGTTATGTCCCTTCATAGGGTTCCAATTTTTAAAATTCTTGAAAATTTCTGTGAAAGCTAGAAAGCTGAAAGTTCGTATAAACATGGACAATGACTGGGTGTATTGTGTGTACAGGAATAGAAGCCAAGGGTCCATAACTCTTGGAGTTATGTCCGTTGGTAGGTTTTCAAAAAATTAAAATGCATTTTGCTCAATAACTTTTATGTTTGTGGTCCTACTTTGATGAAACTTATACCACACTTGGTCTCTAGGGTAAGGAAGGTGTAGTGGCAGAATGGTGGTCAAGGGCCTATAACACTTAGAGTTATGCCCCTTTATAGGTTTTCAAATTTTGCCATTCTTGAAAATTTTTTTGTAACAGATTTCAGAGGAACTATCAAAGCTAGAAATCTGAAAGTTTGTATAAACATGGACAATGACTGGATGTATCGTGTATACCTGAATAGAGGCTAAGGTCCATAACTCTTGGAGTCATGTACCTTGGTAGGTTTTCAAAAAAGTTGAAATGCATTTTGCTCGATAACTTTTATGTTTGTGGTCCTTCTTCAAAGAAACATACCACTCTTGGTCTCTAAGGTAAGGAAGGTGTAGTGGCAGAATGGTGGTCAAGGGCCCATAACTCTTGGAGTTATGTCCCTTTATAGGTTTTCAAATTTTGCCATTTTTGAAAATTTTTGTAACAGATTTCAGAGGAACTATAAAGCTAGAAAGCTGAAAGTTCGTATAAACATGGACAATGACTGGCTGTATTGTGTGTACCCGAATGGGGGCCAAGGTCCATGATTCTTGGAGTTATGTCCCTTGGTAGGATTTCAAAAAATTAAAATGAATTTTGCTCAAAAACTTTTATGTTTGTGGTCCTACTTCGATGAAACTTATAACACACATGGGGGCTTTGAAAAAGTGGTACATGTACACACATAGACAGTGGGTTGATGTATCTTATATTCCTACTTCGATGAAACTTATAACACACTTGGGGTCTTTGAAAAACTGGTACACGCATGGACAGTGGGTGGATGTATCTTGTATTCAGGAACCGGCATGGATGCGCCGTCCGACTGGAGACCAGGAGGTCGCGGGTTCAACCCCCGCCGAGGTCGGCAACATTCTTTCGTGGAAATAGATTATGAAATGTTTTCTACAGTCATTCTCTCCCTTCTGCTGATTCAAGAAGAGCAGTTGTCAGTTTCTGGCAAAAGAATGTGCACAATACTGGTTAACTGCTTAGAGGACTAAGCCTGCCCAGTAAATGTGTGGTTAGGTAAACTGACCACGCTCGACATGACCCCATTGGGTTGACTGGGCTGTAAAACCTCAACACAAAAAAATCAGGAACCAGGACCAAGGGGCCATATCATGGATTAAAATCCCTTGATATGTTTTACGAGACTATGTTTCCGTGTCCTACATTGGTTTTATCTGGTAAGGATGAATTCAAAATATTTCAACACTACATGTATTTCTCCTCTGATAAGAGCTGCAGCGTGGCTATAGTCAGATCCTCTGACAGCTCTAGATTTTGATTGGCTGTTCATGAGACTTGCAGATAATGAGGACAGCCATAAAATCCTGGGCCCGGTTGTTCAAAGCTAACGACGTCGTTAGTTAACGATTCGTTAAAATTTACATAGAGTGATACGCAAATATGCTGAAATTTTTTGCTGAAAAAATGTGAGTAGCTTTTGCAGTGCAAAAGCTACTCACATTTTTTCAGCAATATCAGAATATTGTATATTGAATCCGCTAAAACAGTTAACGAAATGACCCTTAACGAGCTTGTTAAGCTAACGACGCTTTGAACAACTGGGCCCTGGGCAAGTTTGATTTTGGGACAGATCAGACTATTCACATGAGAATTACTTGGCCTTTAGTCTCCCAGTGACATATGATGGGGGAAAATGTTTTCGGGTCGATAGTGACTTCATTTTTGATCTGATCTCAATCAAATATGCTGATAACAAGGACAGGCATAAAATCTCGTACAATTTTGGCCCACTCAACAATTTGCATGAGTTACCCGCCCTTGAGGGCCTCATAGATTTAGGAAAACATTGTCTCGATGATAGTGATTTTATTTTTTAATCAAATCTTCGTCAGACTTTCAGCTAATGAAGACAGCCATAAATCTTGGATGAGTTCTGACTATTCAGATGAGAGTTACTTGCCCTTTAGTCTCCCATAGACATATAATGGAGAAAATGTTGTCTGGATGATAACCACTTCATTTTTGATCCGAACTTCATCAAACTTGCAGATAAGGAGGACAGGCATAAAATCTTAAATGTTCGATTTTACCCCAGTTTCACATATTGGCATGAGAGTTACATGCCCTTCAGGGCCTCATAAACTTAGGAAAATGTTGTCTGGACAATAGCGTTTTCATTTTTGATTGAATCTTCATCAGACTTGCAGGTAATGAGGACAGCTATAAAACCTTTACCAGTTCGATTTTGAGACAGATCAGATTATTCAGATGAGAGTTACTTGCCCTTTAGTCTCCCATAGACATATAATGGGGAAAATATTGTCTGGACGATAGCCACTTCATTTTTGATTGAGTCTTCATCAAACTTAACAGTAGCCAATGGGGACAGGCATAAAATCTTGGACAAGTTAGATTTTGGCCCATTTCAACTATTAGCATGAAAGTTAGCTACCCTTGAGGGCCCCATAGACTTCGGAAAATATTGTCAGGATGATAACGATTTCATTTTTGATTGAATCTTTATCAGACTTGCAGGTAATGAGTACAGCTGTAAAATCTTTGACAAATTCAATTTTGGGGCAGATTGGACTATTCACAGGATAGTTACTTGCTCTTTAGTCTCCCATATAATGGGGCAAATGTTGTCTGGAGGATAATGACTTCATTTTTAATCTGATTTTCATCAAACATTTAGATAATGAGGATAGGCGTAAAATCTTGGACAAGTTCAATTTAGGCCCACTTTTGACTATTGGCATGAGAGTTACCCGCCCTTGAAGGCATAGACTTACGAAAACATTGTCCCTATGGTAGCGATTTCATTTTTGATCATATCATCATCAAACATGCAAATAATGAGGACAGCCATAAAATCTTGGACGAGTTTGATTTTGGGTCAGATCAGACTATTCACATGAGAGTTACTTGTATAAAGTAGTTATGATCTACCCAGGTTGTTTGTATGACTAAAGCGATGTTGATAGGTTGTAAATTGAGAGGTGCCTATATGCCTATAAGGTTGTTTATAGGTCGTAAATTTGCTTGAAACCTTTTACAGTTAGTTTTGAATGAGATTTATTCATTTAAAATATTAAAATCTACTGTTATATGAAATGCAACAATGTACTTTAAAACACCCTAATATACATTATTGTTTATATTGGATCTCATTCAAAACCACTGTTGATGTTGGACTCTATACAAAACCATTGTTTATAAATGAAAGTGTTTGATGACTATTAAAACATGTGGTTGCATCAGAATCACATGTATATTATGTACTGTTTAATTGGACCTGAAGACTGCTGCACTAATATTTAGTAATTTAAAGAAAATTGCTTTTATAAGTATAAATGGATGAAATTTTGAAAACTATAATTTAAACAGAACCGTTATATAATGTTTTAAAAGAAAATCCTTTGTATATAATTTATAGATCATATATAAAATATATAGACTTCCACTTACAGCAGCAGCAGGTGTTTTGTAATATTGTGCAATACCCTCTGTGAGTGACAGGACATTAAATAATGCAGAGTATGATAGATGTTTTAAACGTGAGTAGAGAAATGTGAGAAATGCTCCAAAAACATATACACTTCAACCTCTTTATAACACGGGTCATTATAACATGCTTTTGGATATAACACGGTTCTAAGATGGATCCCAAAAATGTATAGATTATATTGAAAAATGACCATAAATGGTCATTTTTCAATATAATCTATACATTTTTGTTTGGATATAACACGGTTGTTTAACTAACACGGTTTATGTTATGGACCCCAACAATAGTGTTGTAAAGAGGTTGTGGTGTATATAGTTCGGATCTGATCGTGTTAGTAGAACAGTTAGAGATTCAGAGTTGTAGTGATGGTTTTGCTTTGTCTCTAGCAACCGTCCGTTATATTGATTCAGCGAACTTTTTGGGTTGTCTGATTTTTACAAATGTAAAATTAAAATATAGAAACTTTAAAAGACTTTATTTCCATTCAACAAAAGTGAAGTACTAACTTAATTTAAAAAGCTATACGATCATTGTTAAATATACAAGCTACGTTACACTTGCCATTTAGACATAATGGTGAAAATGTTGTCTGGATGATAGCAACTTCATTTTTGATTGGATCTTCATCAAACTTGCAGGTAATAGGGACAGACAGAAAATCTTGGACATGGTCAGTTTTGGTGTGGTTTGGACTATTGGCATGTACCATAAACAGGAAAATGTTGTGCTGATATGATAGCAACTTTATTTTAATTGGAAAATAGTGTCTCCATGCTAGCCCGTTCATTTTTGATCAAATCATTGTCAAAGTTGCTGGTTCAGGATAGGCATAAAAGCTCTGGCAAGTTTGATTTTGGGCCTCTGGTTTCCATGGCCCAACTTACTCTTATCAGGTGTCTTAGAGGACATATATTTCTAATCAGCTAGGGACGTTTGAAAAAAACTCCAAACAAAAGATGTGTTTATGTTAACTATGTATGCATAGGAGGAAACCTATGGCAAAAACATATGTGATGAGCACTTGGAGATTTGAATTATATTCATATCTTCAGCTAACTGTTCATCAAGTGAGCGATTGTTGCCCTCTTGGGCTACTTGTCTTGTTAGCCCATTGACCAAATAAGTATGGTTGATATAGCGTGATCAGCATGGCCTCCCTCTGCCCATAGACACATTCTTGTGCACTCTAATTTTAACCCTTGTCCTGCTGAATAAATTAAGAAGCCACACCCATTTCTAATTTTCAGCCAATCAGATAAATTAATCAAGGTTGTTGATATAGATTCACATACTTATTTGCAAACAGTGCAGATCCAGATCAGTTGGCTTCTTCAGAAGCCAACTGCTCTGGATCTACACTGTTTGGAAAGGCAGGGTATATCCGGGTTCAGCAGGACAGGGGTTAATGCCCTTTGAGATATTTTGATAATAATTGGTAGGGATGTCAGTCAGGTTGAGTAATGTGTGTATAGACTAGAAGCTGTATCTCCCTAAATGCCTATTTGAACAGTAGTAAGGAAGATAAAGCAAATTTTTTATCCCCAATTTTTTACGCCTTTATAAAGCATTTATTTTTGCTATTATTTGTGAATATGTAGACTCACAAATTCAAAGTACTTGCAAATGTTGTGTATCCTGTACAAATAATATAAAGTGATCACATCAAAAGTCACTTATAGATGATTTTTGACAAAAAAAAATAAAAAAATAAATAAATAAATGAAAAAATAAAAAATGAAAGAACTATTTACAGTACACCTATTTTTGTTTTCACTAATTATTTTAATCACATTTCATAATGTCTTTGCATTTTTTTTACTTTGCACTGTTTTAATATTTTTATGATATCTTATTAAAATATACACCAAATTTAGAAGTGGCGGTTCGATCGGTGGATTTTCCCTCTCTTCTGATGGCTATTTTATTATTTCTGCACTCTTATAGAGGACCAAATTCACCTTTCACTTTGAACTTTACTTTTAACGCTTAGCACTCTGGGTAAAAATTTCAGCAGACATTTTGAAATATTTTTCTTATTTTTCCCAGAAAACAGGATTTGACATTTCATGCAAATTGTCTCCTGAGGAGACAATTTGCATGAAATGTCAAATCCTGTTTTCTAGGAAAAATAAGAAAAATATCATCAGTTTGCCGTCTGCTAAAAATGCCCAGAGAGTGATAAAGGTTATTATTCATTAGGATATGGCTACAAAACAAATTAGGTATGACAGTCAGAAAGTCATGCAATTTATGTGGAACATCCAGTCACACATCTTAATAGCAGTTGTATCTCTTTATACAGGAAATATTTTTTATACATATTTTTAAGCAAAAGGTCAAAGTGATAGGTCACTCCAGATAGTCTATGCCATATTCTAAAATGATATTAATGTTTTTCGATTGAACCTAATGGAAATGTTACTGTGATCAAACTACAGTAATTCACGTCGTCAATGTTGTGTGTGCAAAAGGGCACATTTCATGACATTGCATGTAAACATTTACTTCTCATGACGTCTGCTGCAAAAGAGTTCTTGTGAAAACCATGCGTTATTTGATCAGGATCTGCATTGTTTGTCATTCAGCCAGCACTTTTTAGACACATTATTCACCACAAATGTACTGAAAGGAAAAAGAAACACAGGGTAAATTTTATTCCTAAATTTCATTAAAGTTTGAAAAAGTTTGTTAAATATTTTACTATGATTACAAAAGAGTACATGTATGGAACAAAAGTTCCAAATTTCATTGGTTTGTGATCAACAAGTCTCGAGTTATTGAAGTTCATTGGTAGCTACCCCCCAAATCTTGAAATCAAAATCAAACTGAAAATCAATATCGGGTGTGCCCCCCTCTTGCTGCCGTTGCTGCCCTAATTCTCCTTTGGATAGAGTTAACCAAAGCATTGACAGTTCGCATCGGGATGTTATTCCATTCATCGATCAACACATTCCTTAGTTGTGTGAGAGTTGCGGGGGGATTTCGGCGCTTCCTAACCCTTCTGTCCAGCTCATCCCACATGTGCTCTACTGGGGTCAAATCTGGACTGTACGGTGGCCATGCTAGTGGTGCGATGTTATTGTTTGCCAGGAAATCCTGACAAACTCGGGCAACATGTGGTTGGGCATTGTCCTGCTGCAGAATCAGATTACGTTGTTGCACAAGCGGGACTGCAACGGGACGCAAGATCTCATCCCTATACCTTACTGCGGTCATATTGCCCGCAACAATAATCAACTGTGATTTTATCCCGTGAGCAATGCCTCCCCAGACCATAACGGAGCCACCCCCAAACCGATCCCGTTCGACAACACAGGCATCGGCAAAACGTTCTCCGCGACGTCGGTACACACGACGTTGACCATCTGCGCGATAGAGAGTGAACCTAGACTCGTCCGTAAAAAGAATTCGTCTCCACTGCCTCATTGGAAATAGCCTGGGCGCATGCGTTGTCAATCACACCATACGACGCAACCTACGTGCCTGGGTCAGAGGCAGACCAACGTATGGACGACAAGCTCGAAGACCAATCTCACACAATCGACTTCCAACAGTCTTCGGAGAAATTTGTCGATTATGCCTACCTACTGTATTAAAGGCAGTTTCGGTAGCAGTGAGATGACGATTCCGCAAATGTGCCAGACGGATTGTCCTGTCTTGACGTCGCGACGTCACGCGTGGACACCCAGACTGCGGTCGGTCTGCTAAATGCCCTGTCTCCCTTAAACGTGTAACAAGACGTTCAATTGTTGAGACGTTAACCCCAAAATGATTGGCAACTTGCTTTTGCCTCTGACCCTGCATCAGCAACGCAATTGCCCTACCCCTCTGAACATCAGTCAATCGTACCATGATTGAAAAAAAGTTCAAAGTAGCGTAAAAATGAAAAGAAAAATCGGTAAAAGAATCGAAGAGCATTGTGTATCGTTGAAGTGTACCAAATGGTGTGAGGAAATCTTGTGCTGAAGGTTTAAACATGCTTGTTTTGCACGAAATTATGGCTTTCTGTATTGTCCGTGCAATGCACTGTGTAGTGCACGGTTGAATGATTTCACACACTGGGTAGATAGCACATCGACCAAAGACTCGTATACCCGCGGTTCACATTCACAGGACAATCTGTAAAAGTGTATGGCAATAGTAAACACCGTAAAAAATGGTTAAAATAAGAAGGAAAAAACTCTACCCTGCATTTCTTTTTCCTTTCAGTATACGTATTGAGTACCAGTAACTGTGTATTTACCATAGCTCTAGCATGAAGTGCTCAAGATGAGCTGTTGTGATCAGTCAATATCCGTTGTGCGTCGTTCGTTGTTTATTGTTCGTCGTGCGGTGTCAACAATAGGCCATTTTCATAATCGCAAGTTTTACCTTTCTCGCTAATCCACGCATAATCTTATTAATCCAGAACGAGGCTTGCGGTGTATCGCAGATAACAATGATGGATCATCAGACCATGATCATGACCACCTCTGTTGAGCTTCCCGCGAAACGTCATTTTAATGTTTACATGTGCTGTGATCAATATACGTTAGGAAAAAAAATCCGGGATTTGTTTTTTTACTTGCTAACTTTTTGATCTACTGCTTTGTTTTGTGGAAACAGTCTTGGTAATTTAGTTCTGTTTTTAATATGTGTCTGTTTTATATGCATTTCCGACTAGAAAAAGCTCCACAATCCAACATGCTAATAGTTTGTTTTTCTCCCAAAATAGTGTCCCTGCCATGCTGTCATCTGACGTTAACATTACGAGCACATGCTACCATTATGAGCACATGCTTTTTTTTCATGCGAGAGCTTAGAAAAATTTGACTTATAATAGAAACTCGAACAGTCAGTGTATCATCGTCTGGTGTGCATCTGAGCATCCCATAAGATGAGACTCTTCACAGGGTTTACGGTACATTCATTGGTACTTAGAAACTATTTCAGTGGCCAGCCAGAATAACCGTTTTGATGCACAGATCTCGCAAAAGGATAAGGTACTATTTTGCTAGGGTGCTTGTCATCTTTAAGCAGAAAATGGTGAGTGTGCATCTCTAAAGTCAGTGACAAAAATTCGACATCTGAAAATTTTGAATTGGAAAAAAAAGATCAATTAAAAAGTAAATGTGTGGTTAGGTAAACTGACCACGCTCGACATGACCCCATTGGATTGACTGGGCTGTAAAACTTCAACACAAACATAAACAAAACAGCAAAGAAGAAAGCAAAAAAACAATGCCAGCCTCGGAGGATAAAAAACATGATACCCATGTATGCATCTCAATAAATTCGTCGGTCGGTAGAGGCAATACACAATGAGGAAAGGGCGACAGTGTCAGTTGCATGCTTTTATTGCTCAACCAGTTTGCGATAGCTGAAGTGTTAACTGTCAACACCTGTTTAACTACTGCTTGCTTAGCAAGTAGATAACGGTACTGTTGCAGGTGTGAAAACACACGGCGGTCATTAGGTGTTTTACAGTCTTTCTAGTAACCGCCTCAGTGAGGTCCTTTTATTGAGTATCAACAGCGTATGTTTTATGGAAAAATAAGAAAAAAATCTCAATAATTTTTGGTTGAAAAAGTGCATGACCTGCTTTCAAAAAGTCAAGTTTTGCCCAACACTTTGCATAGAAAACATAAATGCAAACTTTTGTCATGATTTAATGCGAACCCATTTGTTGAAATACCCTTGCAAAAAAATCTATTCTGTTGATCAGTTTAAAAAAAATCAAATGTTTTCACTTTTTCCCCATTGTAAAAATGGCTGCAAATTATGCAGAAATTGGTAGGTAGGTAAATTTGAAGCAGACTTTCAGCAAGGTCTGTTTGTTTAAATTTTCTGAAATTCTTACCTCACCTGAGCAAGAAGTGCTCAAGGTGAGCTATTGTGATCACCCTGTGTCTGTTGTACATGCCTCATCCATCATCAAAATTTACCTTGTTCACCCTCTAGAGGCCACAGTTTTACTTCAGTCTTCATGAAGCTTTACCAGAACATTTGTCTGGATGATATCTCGTTCAAGGTTGAATATGGGTCATGTGAGGTCAAAAAATAGGTCACTAGGTCAAATTTCTTTAAAACCTTATTCACATTCTAGGGGCCACAGGTTTGCTTCAATCTTCATGAAGCTACACCAGAATGTTTGTCTTGATGATGTCTTGGTCAAGCTCGAATATGGATCATGTCGGATCAAAAACTAAGTCACTAGGTCAGATTTGTTTAAAACCTTGTTCACCCTCTAGAGCCACAGTTTAACCTTGTTCACCCTCTAGAGGCCACAGTTTTGCTTCAGTCTTTATAAATTTTTACCTCAATGTTTCTCTTTGTGATATCTTGGTCAAGTTTGAACATAGGTTATGTTGGATCAAAAACTAGGTCACAAGGTCAAATTTCAATAAACCTTGTTCACCCTCTAGAAGCCACAGCTTTGCTTTAATCTTCATTGAATTTTACCAGTAGGTTTGTTTTGATAATATGGTCAAGTTCAAATAATTTATGGCTCATGTTGGATCAAAAGTAGCTCACTCTCAGATTTATTTAAAACCTTGTTCACCCGCTAGAGGCCACAGTTTTGCTTCAATCTTTATAAATTTTTACCTGAATATTTCTCTTTGTGATATCTTGGTCAAGTTTGAACATAGGTTATGTTGGGTCAAAAACTAGGTCACAAGGTCAGATTTCAATAAAATCTTGTTCACTCACTAGAAGCACAGCTTTACTTTGATCTTCATTGAACTTTACCAGTAAGTTTGTTTTGATAATATAGTGGTCAAGTTCAAATAATTATGGGTCATGTTGGGTCAAAAGTAGCTCACTAGGTGGAATTTATTTAAAACCTTGTTCAACCTCTAGAGGCCACAGTTTTGCTTCAATTTTTATAAATTTTTGCCAGAATATTTCTCTTGATGATATGTCAGTCAGGTTTGAATATGGGTCATGTTGGGTCAAAACCTAGGCCGCTAGGTCAAATTGCTTTAAAACTTGTTCACCCTCTCGAGGCCCCAGTTTTTCTTCAATCTTCTTGACACTTTACCAGAATGTTTGGCTTGATGATATCTCAGGCAAGTTTGAATGTGGGTCATGTTCAATCGAAATTAGGTCACTGTGTCAATTTTTTTAAAACCTTATTCACCCTCTAGAAGCCACAGTTTTGCTTTAATCTTCAATCAAAGAACTTTACCAGAATGTTTTTCTTGATAATATCTTGGTCAAGTTGGAATATGGGTCATGCTGGGTCAAAAACTAGGTCACTCTTGTATAGAACATTGGACATCCTTTAGAGGCCACAGTTTTGTTTCAGTCTTCATGAAACTTTACCAGAATATTTTTTAAGTAATCATCATGAATCATGCTCAGAATCTTTGTTTTGATGATTTCTAGGAATTTTGAAACTGGGTCACTTGGGTTCAAAACCAGGTCACCAGGCCAGATCAAAGGAAAACCTTGTTAACACTCTAGAGGTCACATGTTTGAAGTTATCATCAGGAATCTTACTTAAAATGTTTGTCTTGATGATTTCTAGGTCAAATTTGAAACTGATACTCAGGTGAGCAATACAGGGAAAAAAAATCAGCAAAATTCATCATTACTATAGAAGCTGCATCAGTCAGACCTAATTTTGGCTGTAAATTTAATTTTAGGGTAAATATTTGAGAACAAAACAGTGCAGAGACAAATGATGCCGGCCTTGGTGGCTCTCTTGGATGGGCTTCCAACTGGCAATCAATCAGGAGGTTGTGATTCAGTCCCCACGGGGTTGGTAACATTCTTTTGCAGAGATTGATCATGAAATATTTTCTACGATCATTTTCTCCCTTCCGCTGATTCAAGAAGGGCAATTGTCAGTTTCTGGCAAAAGAAAGTGCACAATACTGGTTAACTGCTTAGAGGATTAAGACTGCCCAGTAAAAGTGTGGTTAGGTAAACTCATCATGCTTGACATGACCCCATTGGGTTGACTGGGCCGTAAAACCTCAACACAAACAAAGACAAATAGTTCCAGATAAAATATGGTCAATCAGAACAAATGTTTTCATTTAAAATAAAACTCCAAGCAAAAAAAAAACATCTTTCTGAGTGATGTTGGAAGGACAGCAGATCTGTGGATAAAGTAAATTTTATTATTGCATAAAAAGCAGTGCCGCACATTATTAACAGCCGTGCATTAACCGGCGAAAAGCCGTGTATTAACAAGGCAATTCACGTGCTGTTAACGCACGGCTACGCAGCTTTCAGTATGCTGTAACAGGGCCACAGAATTGCTGCCCTCATGAGATATGTTCTGCCCGGCCCTAGAATGAGCATAGTCCATGAAAATTTCCTTCGCGAGACATTGGTGAAAAGGCGAAACAAAATAGTGCAAGAAATAACGCGAAATGTAGCAAATGTAGTTTTTATGCAATAATAGCGATTGAATATGGTTTTTCAATGCATTAACATTCGCCAAGTCCCTTGGCCAAAGGCCGCAGTTTTCAACACCTCCCACAGGACCTGGCAAATGTTAATGCATGAAAAACCATGTTTGATCCCTCTATAGTTGCATGATTTTGCTTACAGTTTTATAGGTATTGAGGTGTTAAAGAAACTGTATACTCTGAATCTCTCCCACAACTGGATCCACAAGATTGATAATCTCGTACCCAGCACATCACTGGTTGAGCTGAACTTAAATGTGAATGAATTGACAGATTTATCCTACATGCCAAGTCTCATTAACCTGGAGATACTTCATGTCAGTAATAACAAGGTATATTTAACCTTTACCACTCTCTGGGCAGATATAGCAGACAACAATTTGATGATAGTTTATAGCTCACCTGAGCTATGCTCAGGATGAGCTATTGTGATCGCTTTTTGTCTGTGGTCCATCCCTGCATCTGTCCATCAATTAACAATTTCAAATGACTTCTCCTCTAAAGCTGCTGAATCAGTTTTGCTCAAATTTCATATGGAGACTCCTTAGGTTGGGCGAATGAAAGATTGCTAAAATTTTTGTGATCCGTAGATTAAGATGACCACCATGCCCATATATGCTATAAACCTTTAGAAATCTTCTCCATAACCGAGGATGACAGGGATGCACAAATCAATGGGATAGGGAGGTCTACCAAAGTTGCTAAGATAATGGTTGACCTTTTTACAGCAAGGTCGTTTGCTTCCCTGTGCATTTGTATGGGCCCCATACATTTGTATGGAAAAAATGCTGAAATGGGTCGGGGAACAAATAATTGCTAAAATGGTCACAGTCCATTGACCAAGATGGCTGCCATGCCCATATATGTAAACACCTTTAAATATCTTCTTCTCCTGAACCAAGTAAGCCTGGGGCATAATCTTTGCACAAAACATCAGTGACATGAGGTCTACCAAAGTTGCTAAAATGATGGTCCTTCATTGACGTTTGACCTTTTTACGGCAAGGTCAAATTTGCTTCCCCATACATTTGTATGGGCCCTATCCTTTTATATGGGAAAAATGTTGAGAATTCATATTTTGGACATCTTCTCTAAAGACTATGCTCCAATTGAGTTGAAACTTGATGAGGAGCATCAGGGCGCCTAGTAAACGCTAAAATAGCTAAAACTGAACCGATCGAAAATTCAAGATGGCCACCAAAGCCTCCTTGAAAATCAATTTTAGACATCTTCCTAAACCTTTGGTCGATTTGAGCCACAGCTTACAATGTAGCAACAGGACATCTTGAAATGAGCTAAAATTGTGTCGATCAGAAATCCAAGATGGCCGCCACAGCCACCATCTTGAAAATCTGTTTTGGACATCTTGCAAACCACAAGGGGAATTAAGTTGAAAACTTATGATGTAGCAACTGGTTTACTTGTAGATGAAAAAAGCTAAAATCGTGCCAGTTGGAAATCCAAACGCACCATAGCCGCCATCTTGAAAACCAATCTTTGACTTCTCCATCCAAACCTTTGGTTGATTTGAGTTGAAACTTGCACAGCAGCAACAGATGACCACTAGATCAAAAATGGCTAAAATTGTGCCATCTTAAAATCTATTTTTAACATCTCCTCTCAAACCACTCTGCGAATTAAGTCGAAACTTATGATGGAGCAACAAGCCGACCAGTAGATATAAAAGTAGCTAAAATCGTGCTGATTGGAAATCCACAGCCGCCATCTTGAAAATCAATTTTTGACGTCTGCACCTGAACTCTTGGGCAATTTAAGTTGAAAGGTACATTGTACCAGCAGAATGACTTGTAGATCAAAAGTATATAAAATTTTCCCAATCAGAAATCCAAGATGGCCACTACAGCCACCATCTTGAAAACCAATTTTTGACTTATCCTAATGAACCATTGGGTGATTTAAGTTGAAACTTACTTGTAGATCGAAAATAGCTAAGATTGCGCCTGTCAGAAATCCAAGATGGCCACCATAGCAGCCAAAATCTTCTCCAGAATCAAGAAAGCTTTGAGGCTGAATCTTGGTATATAACATTGAGGACTCAAGGTCTACCGATTTTGTTTAAATGATGGTCATAGATTGACCTTTGACCTTTTTTATGGCAAGGTCAAATTTGTGTACCCATACATTTGTATGGGGAAAATGTTGAAAAATCATTTTCTCAATGGATAATAAAAACTAATGGCTGAAACTTACGATGTATGATTTAATTAGTAAAACTGTATAGCTTCTGTCAAAATTTTGGGGGTTATCTGCCCTTGCCATTGGGCTATATACATGTTTAAAATAGTGAAATCTTTAAATGTCTTCTTTTCTGAAACAGCTTGAACAGTTTTTACTGGATTTCACTCGGGACCTTCTGTAGTCGAAAGGATGTTGTCTATTTGTTCAAATGGTTCTGCGCCACTGAACAAAATGACTGCCATGCCCATATATGATAAAACACTTAAAACTCTTCTTCTCCAGAACTAAGAAAGCTCTGAGGCTGAATCTTGGTATACAGCTTCAGGCACTCAAAGTCTACTAAGTTTGTTGAAATGATGATATTAGGATGACCTTTGACCTGTTTATGGCATGGTCAAATTTGTGCCTTAGTTGCTGTGGCAGTACTGGAAGAAGTTGCATGGCAATTGAAGATATGCAATAGCTGTTTTTTGTCAGGTGAGCGAATTGTGGCTCATGGGCCTCTTGTTTATTATTATTTAAATAGGGTTTGACATTTTATGCAAATGGTAGGAGACCATTTGCATAAAATTTCAAAACTTGTTTTCTGGGAATAATCAGAAAATATTTCAAAATGTCATCTGCTGAAATTTTTACTCACATGCATTTATGGTGAAAGAATGTGCACAAGTACTGGTAAACCACTTAGAGGATTAAGCCTGCCCAAGAAAAATGTTGCTAGGTAAACTGACTGGCTCAACATGACCTTTATATGTTGACTGGGCCATTAAACACCAAACCAGCCAACATTTCCCATATGCTAAGAATTAAAAAAGAGATGTTATCCAAGACTGCAGAAAAGGTAAGCAGGGTTCAAATTTAACTTTTTTGACAGCTTGCTAAAATTAGCAAGTAGCATTACTTTTTACTTGCTAAACCTTTCAGCCACTTGCTTTTTAGCTCACCTGAGCCGAAGGCTCAAGGTGAGGTATTGTGATCACTCACCGTCCGTCGTCGTCGTCGTCATCGTCCGTCTGTCTGTCCGTCCGTCCGTTCACAATATTTAAACAACATCTCCTCCTAAACCATTGATTGGATTTTGACCAAATTTCACAGGAATGATCCTTGGTTGATCCTCTTTCAAAGTTGTTCAAATGGTTCCGGTCTATTGCATATCTAGGTCACAGGAGCTAAAAATAGATTTTTTAACTAAAAACTCAAAAAATCTTCTCGTCAGAAACCACTGGACCGATTTCAATAAAATTTTGCAGAAATGTTCCTTTGGTGATCCTCTACCAAGATTGTTCAAGCCATTTGGATTCTTCAAAAAACATGGCCGCCAGGGGGCGGGGCTTATTTTCCCTATATATCAATATAGAAAACTTTAAAAATCTTCTTGTCAGAAACCACTGGACCAATTTCAATATAATTTTGCAGAAATGTTCCTTTGGTGATTCTCTACCAAGATTGTTCAAGCCATTTGGATTTGTCAAAAACATGGCCACCAGGGGGCGGGGCTTATTTTCCCTATATATCTGTATAGAAAACTTTAAAAATCTTCTTGTCAGAAACCACTGGACCGATTTCAATATAATTTTGCAGAAATGTTTCTTTTGTGATCCTCTACCAAGATTGTTCGAGACTTTGGATTCGTCAAAAAACATGGCCGCCAGGGGGCGGGGCTTATTTTCCCTATATATCTATAAAGAAAACTTTAAAAATCTTCTTGTCAGAAACCACTGGACAGATTTCAATATGATTTTGCAGAAATGTTCCTTTGGTAATCCTCTACCAAGATTGTTCAAGCCATTTGGATTCATCAAAAAACATGGCCGCCAGGGGTCGGGGCTTATTTTCCCTATATATCTATATAGAAATCTTTAAAAATCTTCTTGTCAGATACCATTAGACCGATTTCAATATGATTTTGCAGAAATGTTCCTTTGGTGATCCTCTACCAAGATTGTTCAAAACATTTGGATTCGTGAAAAAACATGGCCGCCAGGGGGCGGGGCTTATTTTCCCTTTACATCTATATAGAAAACTTTAAAAAATCTTCTTGTCAGAAACCACTGGACTGATTTCAATATAATTTTGCAGAAATGTTCCTTTGGTTATCCTCTACCAAGATTGTTCAAGCCATTTGGATTCGTCAAAAAACATGGCCGCCAGGGGGCAGGGCTTATTTTCTCAATATATCTATATAGAAAAGTTTAAAAATCTTCTTGTCCAAAACCACTGGACCGATTTCAATATAATTTTGCAAAAATGTTCCTTTGGTGATCCTCTAGGAAGATTGTTCAAGCCATTTGGATTCGTCAAAAAACATGGCCGCCAGGGGACAGGGCTTATTTTCCCTATATATCTATATAGAAAAGTTTAAAAATCTTCTTGTCCGAAACCATTGGACCGATTACAATATAATTTTGCAAAAATGTTCCTTTGGTGATGCTCTACCAAGGTTGTTCAAGCCATTTGGATTCGTCAAAAAGCATGGCCGCCAGGGGGCAGGGCTTATTTTCCCTATATATCTATATAGAAAACTTTAAAAATCTTCTTGTCTGAAACCACTGGACCGATTTCAATATAATTTTGCAGAAATGTTCCTTTGGTGATCCTCTACCAAGATTGTTCAAGCCATTTGGATTCATCAAAAAACATGGCCGCCAGGGGGCGGGGCTTATTTTCCCTATATATCTATATAGAAAACTTTAAAAATCTTCTTGTCCCAACCACTGGACCGATTTCCATATAATTTTGCAAAAATGTTCCTTTGGTGATCCTGTTGCAAGATTGTTCAAGCCATTTGGATTCGTCAAAAAACATGGCCACCAGGGGCGGGGCTTATTTTCCCTATATAATCTATATAGAAAACTTTAAAAATCTTCTTGTCCAAACCACTGGACCGATTTCAATATAATTTTGCAAAAATGTTCCTTTGGTGATCCTCTACCAAGATTGTTCCAGCCATTTGGATTCGTCAAAAAACATGGCCACCAGGGGGCGGGGCTTATTTTCCCTATATATCTATATAGAAAAGTTTAAAAATCTTCTTGTCCAAAACCACCGGACCGATTTCCATATAATTTTGCAGAAATGTTCCCTTGGTGATCCTGTACCAAGAATGTTCAAGCCATTTGGATTTGTCAAAAACATGGCCGCCAGGGAGCGGGGCTTATTTTCACTATATATCTGTATAGAAAACTTTAAAAATCTTCTTGTCCGAAACCACTGGACCGATTTCCATATGATTTTGCAGAAATGTTCCTTTGTTGATCCTGTTGCAAGATTGTTCAAGCCATTTGGATTTGTCAAAAAACATGGCCACCAGGGGTGCGGGGCTTATTTTCCTTATATATCTATATAGAAAACTTTAAAAATCTTCTTGTCATAAAGCACTGGACGGATTTCAATATAATTTTGCAGTAATGTTTCTTCAATGATCCTCTACCAAGATTGTTCAAGCCGCCATGATTCGTTAAAAAACATGGCCCCTAGGGGGCGGGGTTAATTTTTCATATATATATCTGTATAGAAAACTTTATTTAAAAATCTTCATGTCATAAACAACTGGACCGATTTCAATATAACTTGGCAGAAATGTTTCCTTAGTGACCCTCTATCAAGATTTTTCAAGCCTTCATGATTTGTCAAAAAACATGGCCGCTAGAGGGTGCGGGGCTTATTTTCCATATATATCTATATAGAAAACTTGAAAAAATCTTGTCGTCAGAAACCACTGGACTGATTTCAATATAACTTCACAGAAATGTTTCCTTGGTGACCCTTCACCAAGATTGTTCAAACCGTTATGATTTGTCAAAAAACATGGCCGCTAGGGGGCGGGGCTTATTTTCCTATATATCTATATAGAAAATTTTAATAGTCTTTTCAGAAACCACTTGACCGATTTCAATGTAACATTGCAGGAATGTTTCTTATGTAACCCTCTATCAAGATTGTTCAAGCCGTCATGATTCGTCAAAAAACATGGCCGCCAGGAGTCCGGGCTTATTTTCCTTATATATCCATAGAAAACTTTAAAACTCTTCTTGTCAGAAACCACTGAACTGATTTCATTATAACTTTGCAGAAATGTTTCCTTGGTGACCCTCTTCTAAGATTGTTCAAGTAATCATGATTAGTCAAAAAACATTAAAATTTTAAAAATCTTCTTTTCAGAAACCAATGGACCGATTTCAATACAACTTGGCAGGAATGTTTCTTTGGTGACCCTCTACAAAGATTGTTCAAGCCGTCATGATTCATCAAAAAACATGGCCGCTAGGGGGCGGGGCTTATTTTCCCTATATATCTATATAGAAAACTTTAAAAATCTTCTCGTAAGAAACAGTTGGACCGAGTTCACTGTAACTTGGCAGGAATGTTGCTTTGGTGACCTTCTACCAAGATTGTTCAAGCCTTCATGATATGTCACAAACCATGGCCCCCAGGGGGGCGGGGCTTATTTTTCGCTATATCTGCATAGAAAATTTTTAAATTCTTATTGTCACATACCCCTTGACCGATTTCAATATTACTTGGCTGGAATGTTGCTTTGGTGAACCTCTATCAAGATTGTACAAGCAGTCATGATTCGTCAAAAAACATGGCTGCCATGGGGTGGGGCTTATTTTCCCTATATATCTAAATAGAAAACTTTAAAAATCTTCTTGTCAGAAACCACTGAACAGATTTCAATATAACTTGGCAGGAATGTTCCTTTGGTGACCCTCTACCAAGTTTGTTCAAGCTTTCATGATTTGTCAAAAAACATGGCCGTTAGGGCGTACGGCTTTATAGCTATATAAAACTTTTTAAACCACTGGACCAATTTCAATATAACTTGGCAGAAATGTTCCTTTGGTGACCCTCTTTTAAGATTCAGTTCAAGTCGTCAAGATTTGTAAAAAAAACATGGCCGGGGGTGTGGTGGAGGGGGGTGGGGGTGGTTAGTGCTATAAAGTTTATACAAAAATCCTAGAGCAGTGAACTTGGCTGAAACTCCAACAGTAAATATGCAAATCTGTTTGGTCAGGTGAGCGATATAGGACCATCATGGTCCTCTTATTTACACTTATAAATACTGTTAAATGTGGCCTTAAACCTTAGCACTCTTGGTAAAAATTTCAGCAGACATTTTAAAATACTTGTCTTATTTTTCCAGTAAAACAGGTTTTGACATTACATGCAAATTGTCTCCTATGGAGACAATTTGCATGTAATGTCAAAACCTGTTTCCTGGGGAAAATAAAAAAAAAAATATCATTGCTTTTGGAAAAGAAATTGCAAAACTTCAGCAACAGTGCCTCAGGTTTCACAATTAAACAGAATCTTTCCAACTTGCTAGAATTAGCAAGTGATGGAAATTGCAGCTTGCTTTTTGAGGAAATTAACTAGCATTTAGCAAGTTAGCAAGTGATAAAATTGATCCCTGGTAAGTATTTAGAAGGCAATTTTTATACCCTAACTTATATCTACAGCATGATTTCGGAGCTAGGCCATTGTTGGCTGGGAGGCCCAGCGATTATGGTGCTCTCGAATAACAAGTGGAAGTTATGGCTTCCAATTCTGCTTGTGACCTTTAGTACACCTAGTATTAAGTGATTGAGTGAGTGATTGAATGAGTAAATAAAGACTTTATTGAACAAGGGTTACAAATTTAGCATGAAGCTAATATTCCATGAGGCCCTCAGAACTAATATGCAAAGATACAATTTTACATGATAAAATTTTACATGTATGTGAGAATATGTCCAAATAATGTGGATATGTAGCAGACCTTGTAAAATCTTAGCCAGTTTTTCTGATATAGCCTGCATAGCTCCAGATAAGGCAGAGTGGGAGGGGGGCTATATCCCAAATAGTATTTTCTTATTTCACTTGGAAATCGTATGTTCTAGGTACTCATTAGATAGAAAAATGTCAATACTTTTCGGTTGAAAAAACAAAACAAAACAAAAGAAAAACTATCTGGTTTGATGAGATAGATGGTTAAAATGTAATTCTTAGATTTTTTCTGACAATGTTTACAATATGATGTTTAATTTATAGCTTTGCTTTTGAGTAGCCCCATACATTTTTGTTTAGCAGTCTTGGCCCAGTTTTTCAAAACTAACAATGTCGTTAGTTAACGTATCGTTAAAACTTTGATCATTAAATGTGGCATATACGCTAATATTTTTGCTGAAAAAATAAGAGTAGCTTTTGCAAAAGCTACATTGGCAAAAGCTACCCACATTTTTTCAGCAAAAATACCTGTGAATTAGATATTGTATTTACTAGAACAGTTAACATTTTGACCACTAATGAGCTTGTTAAGCTAATGATGCTTTGAACAACTGGGCCCTGTAGGGAAACACAAAATTTTTTTGATTGCATTGATTTTGACTGAACTTTGATGGACATAACACTTGTCCTGCTTGACCCGGATATGCCTTGCCTTTGCAAACAGTATAGATCCAGCCAGATCAGTTGGCTTTTGAAGAAGCCAACTGGTCTGGATCTGCATTGTTTGTCATTAAGTTTGTGAATTATAATCAACAACCTGATTAAGTTATATGATTGGTTGAAAATTAGAAATGGGCACGGCATTTTAATTTATTCAGCTTGGCAAGGGTTAATTTCTTGCAGGTAACTAATAATAAGGTAGTAGAACTGCAGTACCTTAGTTAAGCTGCTTTTACCCAATACAAAATTCTGAAAAAGCAATTCAGATACCATGTATGTGGTAAATATCTACTCTGCTTTGACGTCTTTGAGAAAGTCAGTTGTTGCAAGGCGCTTTAACCCTTGTCCTGCTGAACCCGGATATGCCCCTGCATTTGCAAACAGTGTAGATCCAGATCAGTTGGCTTCTGAAGAAGCCAACTGATCTGGATCTGCACTGTTTACCATTAAGCATGTGAATTTATAGCAACAATCTGGATTAAGTAATATGATTGGTTAAAAATTCAAAGTGGGTGTGGCATCTTAATTTATTCAGCAGGACAAGGGTTAATCAGAAGAAGCAAATTTACAAATTTTTTCAGGATTCAATGCAAAAACCATTTGTCCTACACTGGTTAAAAAAAAAAAAAAATCAAATATTTTCACTTTTTCTCTTAGTAAAAAATGGCTGCAAATTATGCAAAATTTGAGAGGGTAGGTAGATTGGAGGCAGAGTCTCAACAAGCTCAACTTGTTTAAATTTTTAGCTTCCCTCAACCAGAGGCTTCGTCGGGGCAGCTTATAGAATGGTAGGCCGCTATCGTCCATTGTCAGTTGTCCGTCAACACTTTCAAAGAACTTGTTCTCTGTAACCGGTTGACCAATTTCAATTAAATTCTATATGCAACGTCCGGGCAGTGGGGGAATGAAATTTTAGTCAAATGGATCAGGTCACATGACCAAGATGCCCACCATGACCAAATATGGTAAAACCCTAAAAAAAATCTTCTCCAAAACCACTGGACCAATCACCTTGAAACTTGGTATATAGCAGCAGGTGACTGAGTACTACTAAGTTTATTCAAATGATGACCCAAGGTTGACCTTGAATTACTTTATGACAAGCTCAAATTTGACCTCTTAGGCTTTTGAATAGGAAAAAGTAACACAATGCATTTTTAGCTCACCTGAGCCAAAGGCTCAGGATGAGCTATTGTGATCACTTGCCATTTGTCGTCTGTCCGTCAGTCTGTCTTCCTTCCGTCTGTAAACACCTTTGAAGGACTTCTTCTCTGAATCCCCTAGGCCAATTTTCTTCAAACTTCATGTGGAGCAATCTGTTAAAGGGGGATTGAAAATTTGTTCAAATGGTCATGATTCATTAATCAAAATGGCCGCCATGCCCATATATGGTAAAAACACTTAAAAATCTTCTTCTCCAGAACCAAGAAATCTTCAAAGCTGAATCTTAGGATATAGCATCATGAACTCAAGATCTACCAAGTTTGTTCAAATGATGACCCTAGATTGACCTTTGACCTTTTTACGGCAAGGTCAAATTTACACCCCATGCATTTGTATGGGAAAACGTTGAAAAGACATTTTCTCAAAATGTATAAAAGTCTAATGGCTGAAACTTACAATGGGTGATTAAAGTAGTAAAATATTTCAGATATAAGCAAAATTTTGTCCCCTTGGGGTTATCTGCCCTTGCCCCTGTGCTATATACATCTATAAAACTGTGTAATTTTTAGCTCCCCTTGACGAAGTCCAGGAAGAGCTATTGCACTACCTCCGGTATTGGCATTGGCGTCGGAGTCCATGTCGGCATCCACATTTAGGTTAAAGTTTTTTAAGAGCTTATATTTTCCAGACCATTTGATAGATTTGGTTCATATTTGGTATGATGATAGATAAAGTTCCAAAGTTTTATTCAGCAATACCCCAGTCCATTACCTCAAGGTCAGGTCAAGGTCATGGACTTAGAAAATTTTAATGTTAAAGATTTTCAAGAGCTCATATTTTCCAAACTATATGATGGATTTTGTTCATATATGGTATGATGATAGATACAGTTCCAAAGTTTTATTCAGCAATACCCTGCCCATGCCTATGACCTCAAGGTCAAGGTCACAGACTTAAAAGTTTTATATTAAAGTTATTTAAGAGCTCATATTTTCCAAACCTTATGATGGATTTTGTTCATATTTGACATGAATGATAGATACAGGTCCAAAGTTTTATTCAGCAATACTCACTGCCTCTGCCCATGGCCTCAAGGTCAAAGTTAAGAACTTAAAAAAAAATTATATTAAAGTGTTTTAAGAGCCCATATTTTCCAAACCAAATGATAGATTTGGTTCATATTTGGAATGATAATACATACAGGTCCAAAGATTTATTCATCATCACCTCCACCCATGCCTATGACCTCAAGTTCAAGGTCACAGACTTAGAAATTTTATAATTGATCCCTTTTAATGTTAAATTCATGACAACAAATGACCAAGCCATTGCACAAGAAATCCTATCAAGAGCTAAAATGCCATAACATTTCCTTTTACCATAATGATTCTAAGTATTGGGACAGATAGGCCTAAGCAAACAGTGTAGACCCAGATCAGACTGGTCCTAAAGAGCTCCCTGACACTCCAGTATCATCCCAGTTCCACTGCTGACAGCTCTTGTTAAATGTCTTCTTCTCTTAAACCGCTTGACCAATTTTCACCAGATTTCACATGGGGCCTTCTGTCAAAAGGGTATTGCCAATTTGTTCAAATGGTTCTGTGCCATTAAACAAAATGGCCAACATGCCCTTATATGGTAAAAACACTTAAGAATCTTCTTCTCCAGAACCAAGAAAGCTTTGGGGCTGAATCTTAGTTTAAAATATCAAAGACTCAAAGTCTACCAAATTTGTTCAAATGATGACCATAGGTCGACCTTTGACCTTTTTATGGAAAGATCAAATTTGCGTCCCTATACATTTATATGGGGTAAATGTTGAAAAGTCATTTTCTCAAAATGTATTAAAGACTAATGGCTGAAACTTGCAGTGTGTGATTAAGTTAGTAAAACATTTTAGTTATAATTAAAATTTTATCCCCAGAGGGTTATCTACCCTTGCCACTGGGCTATATACATGTATAAAATTGTGTAATTTTTAAATGTCTGTTTCTCTGAAACCATTTGAGCAATTTTCACCAGATTTCACATGGGACCTTCTGTCAAAAGGGTATTGCCAATTTGTTCAAATGGTTCCATGCAATTGAAACACTTAAAAATCTTCTCCAGAACCAAGAAAGTTTTAGGGTTGAATCTTGATGTATAATCTTGAGGACTTGAGGTCTACCAAATTTGTTCAAATGATGACTGTAAGTGGACCTTTGACCTTTTTACAGCAACGTCTAATTTGCATCCCCATGCATTTGTATGGGGAAAATGTTGAAAAGTCATTTTCCCAGAATGTATTAAAGACTAATGACTTAAACTTACAATATGTAATTAAAGTAGTAAAACATTTTAGTTGTTATCAAAAGTTTGTCCCTTGAGGGTTATCTGCCCTGCCACTGGGCTATATACAGGTATAAAATTGTGTAATTTTTAAATGTCTTCTTCTCTGAAACTCCTTGAGCAACTTTCACCAGATTTCACATGGGCAATCTGTTGAAAGGGGTTGCGAATTCGTTCAGATGATTCCTCGCAATTGAACAAGATGGCCGCCATGTCCATATATGGTAAAAAGTCTTGAAAATCTTCTCCTCCAGAACCATGAAAGCTTGGGGGCTGAATCTTGGTATATAGCATCGAGGAATCAAGCTGTACCAAGTTTGTTCAAATGATGATCATAGGTTAACCTTTGACCTTTTTATGGGCAAGGTCAAATTTGTGTCTCTATAGATTTGTCTGGGTGGAAATTAAAAAAAAAATATATATTTTTTTTTCAGTATGTATTTAAGACAAATGGCTGATTAAAGTAATAAAATGTTTTAGTTAGGATCAAAATTTTGCCCACTACCGGCTATCTGTAGGGGTAACTGTGCTATACGGGGGACGTTCGAAATGAATTGCTTATTTCTATCTGGAGACTTCAAATTTCAAGTTAGCCCAAAAGTACTCAGTTCATGCCCTCGAAGTACTCCCCGTGGCTAGAAATGCAAAGTTTCAGCCGATGTATCCACTTCTTGAAGGCGTCACGGTACGCTGATTTGGGCACAGTAATAAGGTACTGATGAATGGCAGATCCAAGTGCCTGTCGGGACTGGTATTTCCGCCCAGCAAGGAATGCTTTAAATTTCGGAAACAAAAAGAAATCACATGGGGCAAGGTCTGGGGAATACGGGGGGTGAGGCAAAACAGTTACTTTTTCTTTCTTCAAAAACGCCGTAACTATTGCGGAGGTATGAGCTGGGGCATTGTCATGTAGAAGACGGACATGTTTAAAACCAGTGGCAGGGCGTCGTTTCTGATAATACTTTTTCAGTTTTTTCAGTACTACGTCTTTGTAGTACTTTCCGGTGATGCTTTTGCCCTTTTTCACTGGCACTTTTATTGCGACTCCTTCACCAGAGAAGAAGATTGCATACAAAACCTTCTTTGTACTCAAAGAACGTTTGGCAATTATTGGGCGTTTGCTGTGTTTAGTGGCCCAGATCTTATTGCTAACCTTTCTGACGGGCTCAAAATAATGGACCCAGGTTTCATCACCTGTGACGACATTTGCAAACTGCTTTTTGTCATATTTTGGAAACATTTGAAGCAGCTTTTTGGCCACTTTAACCCGTTGCCTCTTTTGCTGGTCAGTCAACAGATGTGGCACCCATCTAGCAGAAATCTTTCTGACTTTCAAATGCTTCTTCAAAATAAGGTGAACCGTTGATAGTGATATGCCTACCTTTCGTGCAATATCACGAACTGTAAATCTGGCATCTCCTTCAATGATTTCCTTTATTTTGGAAACGATTTCTTTACGAGATGCAGATTTTGGCCTACCTGATTTCGGTGCATTTTTGATGGACTCTACAACAGACTCAAATTTCTTTTTCCACCGCCGAACTGTGTTATAAGACACACAAGAAGGTCCAAAAGCAGTAGAAATTTCAGTCATCAGCTTCTTCAAAGAACAACCAAGTTTTGAGCGAGCTTTGATGTAAGCCTGTATTTCATCTTTTTTGTCGACGCATCTACCAACCATTTTTACTGCAGTGGTCATTGACTGCGTGTATTCAAATGGCAAATTTTATGTCTTACACTTAGTCTAACATGTACATTTATACACCATTGTGTAGATATTGAATAGCCCTATACTGGTATGTATTGGTTTTTATCGTGCCCCACGTGGATATCGAGCTAGAGGACAATAAGCAATTCATTTCGAACATCCCTCGTATACAGGTATAAAACCATGAAATCTTTAAATGTCTTCTTCTCTAAAACCACTTTACTAATTTTCACCAGACTTCACATGGGGCTTCTGTCAAAGGAATATTGACACTTTGTTCAAATGGTTCTGCATCATTGAACAAGATGGCTGCCATGCCCATATATGGTAAAAACACTAAAAAATCTTCTCCAGTGCTAAGAAAGCTTCGAGGCTGAATCTTGGTATACAGCATCGGGGACTCAAGGTCTACCAAGTTTTTTAAAATGATGAGACTAGGATGACCTTTGACCTTTTTATGGTATGGTCAGATTTGTGTCCCAGTTGCTATGGCAATACTGGAAGACTGTTGCATGGCATTTGCAAATATGCAGGTGAGCAAATTGTGGCCCATGGGCCTCTTGTTGGAAAATTATTATGGTCTGTGACATAAGAGAAGGTACAATATGTATGTCAAAGAATGCCAAAGGTGAAGGTCAGTTAGGACCTTGGCCAGAGGTCACTTGGACTGCAGGTCTTTTGACACTTCAAAAGACATTTTCTTTAAAATGGCTGGGCCAATTTCGATTAAATTTCAGTGCACCTTCCAACAATAAGGGAACAAAAATTGGTTTGAATGTTCCAGATAGACCAAGATGGCAAGGGTGCCCAAATATGGTAAAAGTCGTAAAAAAATCCTCTTCTTCAGAACCACTGGGCCAATTGTCTTCAAACATTGTATTATGTAGCATCAGGCGACTGAGTACTGCGAAGTGACTACAGGTTGACCATGACTTATTTTACAGCAAGGTCATATTTAGTCCCTAAGGCTTTTGAATGGGAAAAAGGTAAAACAATGCATTTTTGAATACTATTGTGGTCTAAGACATGAGATAAGTTACAATATGAATGTCTATGAATGCCAAAGGTGAAGGTCATTTGGGGACTTTGGCCAGAGGTCATATGGACTGGGGGTCTTTTGATACTTCAAAGGACATTTTCTTTAAAATGGCTGGGCCAGTTTCAATTACATTTCATGTGCAGCTTTCTGACAATAGGGGAACGAAAGTTTGTTTGAATTGTCTAGGTCACATGAACAAGAAGGTGCCTAGGTCCAAATATGGTAAAAACCTTAAAAAAATTCTTCTCCAGAACCACTAAGCTAATTATCCTAAAACTAGGTATGTATCATCAGGTGACTGAGTACTGCCAAGTTTGTTCAGATGATAACCCTAAGGCTGACTTTCATCAACTTTACAGCAAGATCAAATTTGGTACTTAAGGCTTTTGAAAAAGGTAAAACAGTACATTTTTTGAAAACTATTATGGTCTATGACATGAGAGTAGGTACAAAATGAATGTAAATGAATGCCAAACAATGCTTTTTTCGAAAACTCTTGTGGTCTGTGACATGAGAGTAGGTACTATATAAATGTCTGTTAATGCCAAAGGTCAAGGTCATTCACTGACCTTGGCCCTAGTCACTTTGATTGCAGGTCCATCAACATTTCAAAGGGCATTTTCCCTGAAACGGCTGGGCGAATTTCAGTTAAATTTCATATACAGTCTGCCTGGCAATAGGTGAATGAAAATTTGTTCAAATGGTCCAGATCACATAATCAAGATGGCCACCAAGGCCATATATGGAAAATAAAAACATTTAAAAAATCTTTTATTCCAGAACTGCTTGGCCAGTTGCAATGAAACCTGGTCTATCAAGTTTTTTCAAATGATGACCCTAGGTTGACGTCTACCTATTTTATGGCAAGGTCAGATTTGGTCCCTCAGGCTTTTGAATGGGAAAATGGTCCACCAATGCATTTTTTAAAACTATTGTGGCCTGCGAAATAAGAGTAGGTACTGTATGAATGTCTATGAATGCCATTCAGTGACCTTGGTCCCAGGTCACTTGGATTGCTGGTCCGTCAATATTTCAAAGGACATTTTCTCTGAAATGGCTTGGCCAGTTTCAGTTGAATTTCATATACAGTTCACATGGCAATGGATGAATGAAAATTTGTTCAAATGGACCAAGTCACATGACCAAGATGGCTGCCAGGGCTATAAACAGAAAAAAAATGAATCATCTCCAGAACTGTTGGCCAATTTGCCTTGAAACTTGGTATGTAGCTTTAGGTGACTGTGTACTTCCAAATTTATTCCAATGATGACCCTTGGTCAATTTTGACCTATTTCATAGCAAGGTTAAATGGCAAAAAAACAAACTAACAAAAAAAAAATTCTACAGAACCAAAAGGCTGAATACCTTGAAGCTTGGTGTGCAATACTGGGTATTCAGATACTACCAAATTTGCTCAGAATGAATGATAACCATGACCTGTTTTATAGCAATGGCACATGCAAGTTCTGTCCCTGTTAAAATAAAATGGGACAGTGTATTTTCCAGAAACTAGTTTAAGTTGGTAGATACAGCCAGAAAAAAATACTGATCTTTTATAAATACCACAGCTAGGTTAAGGTTACTTGAATGGGGAACAGATTGACCAAACAGTTTATGCTCAGGACTCAGGGGAGCAATATGACCTCATGGTCCTCTTGTTTGAAATTTTCTCAATATTGGCATGAAACATCAATAGTTAAAATTCAGATTGCTATAGAAATTGCATAGATCAGATAAATTTTTAGCCATAAATGTAATTTTTGATAAATATTTGAGAACAAACACAGAAACATAAAAGACAAATTGTTTCCAATAACATGTGCTCAATCAGAACAAAATATTTTCATTTAAAATAAAATGCCAAGCTAAAAATGTCTTACCAAGGGATTTTGAAAGCACTGTAAATGACATTATTTCTTGCCCCTTGTTCTCAGATTGTTTTAATTATTTCTTTTCCAGTTGAAAACTCTGGATGGTGTTCAAGCTCTGCCTAGGTTGAGAGAATTATATGCTCAGAGGAATGAAATTGTAAGTCAATTACATATAAACTGAAACCTCTTTGTAGGTTTATTATAAGATGGTTTTTGAATATAAGATGGTTTTAAAGGAGGACACCAAAAGTGTTGTATCTTAACAAGAATGAATGAGTACACCACACCCTCTTTATAACACTATTGTTTGGGTCCAAAGCATAAACCATGTTAGTTAAACAACAGTGTTATATCCAAACAAAATGTAAAGATTATACAGAAAAATGACCATTTATGGTCATTTTTCTGTATAATCCTTACATTTTTTGGATCCATCTTTGACCCATGTTATATCCAAAACTGTGCTCTAATGAACTGAATTATAAAAATGACCATTTGCAGTATTGTAAGTCAAACACATGGTTTCAGATATAAGAAGGATTAATGGTGGACCCCAAAAGCGTTTGATCCTAACAAAAATGTATAGATGATGTTGAAAAATGACCATTTAAGGTCATTTTTTTTTATAATCTGTACATTTTTGTTTAGCTGTAAACAATATATATAGAAAAAGGACAGATTATGGTGTTTATCATGTTTTACATACCAATTTCAGTTTGGTTTATAAAATGACGACGTTGGAAAGTATGATAGAAAGTGTGTTAGGGAAAGCTTGAGTGAAGGGTTTTAAATGCCTTCGGCAACTTATTTTTGACTGTATGATGAAAAAACAAGATTGTGTTGGCAAACTTTTTTTTGTCTGAATGAAAGAAAACCAGCAGATAATGCAGATGTTATCCAAAATATACACTTTTTTTGTGTCGCCTCATTTTCTGTGGTCATGGGCATTACCATTTTGAGTTTTTGGATCGGTTAGAGCCTTGCCTGTTGTCAGATATAGCTAAATGTTAATTGGTTACATTCTCACAATTTTACTATTTTCTAAATTTTGTAAGCAATTTGCTTATTGGTCAGTCCAAATGGCCATATGATGATGACCCTCTATAAGATTTTTTTAGAGGATATTTTAAATAGATGGTTCCATAGATAGTATTTGGTGTCAATTCTGGGATTATTTCCTCCAGTTCTTGTTGTGGATACACATTAGAAGTGTCTCACGAAGGTGCTTCTAATGAGTACCCACAACATGTTTTTTATGGAGAAATAGGAACGATTATCCCGGAATTACCACTAAATACTCCTTAACCCTTGCCATGCTGAATAAATTAAGATGCCATGCCCACTTCTAATTTACAGCCATTTAGATTACTTGATCCAGGTTGTTGATACAAAGTCACATATAGTTTACTCTCGGTATCTCATCCTTGCTTATCTCGAATAACCGTTTATCTCGAAGTGAAAATCTGGTCCCTGCCTAAACATGAAAATCTAACAACCTGTAAAAAATATTGTGGAAAAGAGGAGAAATTGCTCCTCTTTTCCACAATATTTTCAATATATTTCTAACTTCAAGAGTCCAATTATATATATATTTGTTAAACTGGCATTTGCGGTAGCAGCTACCACCAGAAAATGTAGGCGGGGCTTATTGATTACTGGTCAGCTGTTTATATGTTTACCTGGGGTCTGCTGGCTCAGGAGGCTACAAAATAATGTATATACTCACTACTAGGTATGGATATGGCAAATAAGCTTTTAACTTGTGCCTTAAATGCCTGGCTTACATGGGGCTAAAATGGTTGTTTTAACAAATTGTACCCAGCAAACAGTGGCTAAATGATATAATTTGTTTACTGTATTTTACTTGGTTTAAAGTAACAGGATTCACAATATATTACATGTTTTAGTGCAGTTTCCCTTGCTGGAATAAAATTGTAACTGACTACTTAAAATATCTCCCTACATGTATGCAGATAGCATAAGCTCCTATAAATGCCTATTAATAATGGTTTTAACAATTTTCTTTTTGAATCATGGCATATAAGTGCAATTTTCTCTGAAGGAATCAAAGATAGGATAATAATTTTATCTGCTTTTCCTGTGATTGCCATCTTACAAGTGGACAGTATTTGTACTCTACACTCCAGGTTGCTATGTTTACATCACATGACCAAGGTTAAAGGTTATATCTAGTTTGAATTCCTCAGCACTTTCAGGTTATTTTATTCAGCTTGCTCATTTAATAATCTTTTATAACACAATATTTTAGTGTCAATGTATAAAGTAAAGACATGCCTTCTAGCAAAACAAATTTTGTGAATGACGGTTTTCTAGTTCTTTTATTTTCATTAATAAAGCTTCTGCAAGTAACAAAATGAAAAAGTCCTGCACCATTTTGAAATAAGCCCCGCCAACATCCTTTTATAGAACAGGTGGGGGTTTAAATGTGGTTAATCGACAAGCATTAGTTTTTCCTCAGTTCTGCAAATCTGATATGTCCAAGTACGGATATCTCAAGGTATTTCAGACAGTCCCTTGGAATTCGAGATAACGAGAGTCGTTATGAAGAAACCAAGTAATCTGGATTTTCAGTTTGCAAAGGAAGGGCATATCTGGGTCCAGCAGTGAACAACTCCTCTATGTATGAGATGACTTCTATGGTAATGAATCAGGCTGCTTTGTCTGATTGAGATTTTATTTTTATATCCTGCCATACAATATAGTTTCATAATTGTTGTCAATGTGTCCATCCATCTGTAGTTCGAAATTCCAATCAGAACTTTGGTTGCTATGGCAACTAAAAGGTCTCATGGACTTATAGAATGGGAAAATGCTTGTCATCACCATAACTCCTTCAGTTTTGATTGGATCTTCCTGAAACTTGCTGATAACATGGACATTGATGAAAGCTCGGATGAGTTAAAAATCTGGCCAGATCTGATCATTAATCTTAGAATTAGGTCTCCTTGATTGCTGAAAAAGCCTCTGTTTGACTTTGTCATCAGCATAACTCCTTCAGTTTTTATTGGGTCTTCCTGAAACTTTGAAGATAAGTTTGACTTGGATGAATGCTCAGATGAGTTCGAAACCTAGCCAGATCGGATTATAAAGATTTGAGTTACATCCCCTTGATTCCTGAAAAAGCCTCTATTTGACTTTGTCATCAGCATAAGTTCTTCAGTTTTGTTCAGATCTTTCGGAAACTTGCAGATAAAGTGGACATGGATGAAGTCTCATATGAAATAAAAAACTGGTCTGATCAGATCATTATTCCCAGTTATGTCCCTTTGACTGCTGAAAAAGCCTCTGTTTGACTTTTTCATCAGCAGTTTTGATTGGATCTTTTTGAAACTTGCAGATAAGGTGGACATGGATAAAATCTCAGATAAGTTAAAAAACTATACAGATCAGCTAATTAACTTAGAGTAACATCCCTTTTGATTGCTGAAAAAGCCTCTGACTTTGTCATCAGCATAACTCATTCAGTTTTAATCAGAGCTTCCTGAAACTTGCAGATAAGGTGAACATGGATGGAATCTCGGACAAGTTCAAAACCTGGCCAGATAGCGTCATTTGTTAGGAGTTACATCTCCTTGATTGTTGACACAGCTTATATATGACTTTATCATCAGTGTAACTCATTCAGTTTTGATTGGATCATGCTGGAACTTGCAGATAAGTTGGACATGGATGAAGTCTTGGACGAATTCAAAAACTGTCCAGATCAGGTTATTTATTTTAGAGTTATGACCCCTTGAGTCCTGAAAATGCCTATGTTTTTGCTTGTTATCAACATGACTCCTTCAGTCATCACTTGTTATCAATATGACTCCTTCAGGTTTTACAGATTTTTCTGACTCTTACATCTTCGGGTTGAAACTTTGGTGGACAGTAAGACCATGAGGAGATACAGAGCATAGTGTTTTGAGGTTAAAGTACATCAAAGATTATGCAGATATATCACTATTTATTAAAAAAATTTTCAGACATGACTTCATTTCCAGATAACTCCTCTTACAGTTTTCATTGAATGAATGCAACTTGGTGGACAATTAGATTATGAGCTGGTACAGCACATATTGTTTTGAGATTACAGGGTTACAGTACACCAAAGTTTGAAAGAGTAGTTACTCTTTAAAGATTGTTCAGATATGACTTATTTCCAGTCAACTCTTCCGACAGTTTACATCAGATTGGGTCGAAACTTGGTGGAAGTTAGACCATGAGATGGTACAGGGCTTATTGTTATTTTGAGGTTACAGTACACCAAGTTATCACTATTTTTTATAAAGATTTCACAGACATGATTTGGTTTCCGGATAATTCTTCCTACAGTATTCAGTTTAGTGGACAGTAAGCTGAAGAGTTGATATATTGCATATTGTTTTGAGGTTATAGTACACTAAATTTTGTTTGTCATTTATACTCTTTAAAATTATTCAGATATGACTTTATTTTTGGCTAATTCCTTGAACAGTTTATATTAGACTATTTCAAGGTTACAATACACAACGTTTTGATAGAATTATTATTCTTTAAAGATAGTTCACACATGACTACATTTTCTTCTTCTGCAGATTTCATCTATCAAGCTGAAAGTTATTGGATAGTAAGACTATGAGATGGAACAACATGTATTCTTTTGAGGTTACAGTACACCAAACATTAAGAACATTATAACCCTTTAAAGATTTGAAAAGTTTGAAAACCTTCACAATCTGATACATAGAGTTATGCCCCTTGATATAATTGACCATGTTTGCTGTGTAGCTCCATGGGTTTTAGTCGGATCTTTATTAAACTTTCAGATAAGTGGGACATGGATATGTTAAGAGTTATGTCCTCCAGATTAGTGAATGTTACAGACATTGAGTGACCTTGTCCTACTTTTCAGCACAGGTGAGCATTTAGAACCATCATGGTCCTCTTGTTTATTTTGCAGGAAGATGTAGTACCTCTCACTACCTGTTTCCATCTTTATATACTGAATGTGGCAGATAATCACATCACAACCCTTCATAATACAGTGGACATACTGGCACAGCTCAGAAGACTTGAAGTACTAAGTCTCTATGTAGGTTAACATTTTATTCCCTTCAAATACAAAACAGCATAGTTAACTACAGTCGAACCTCGTTATCTCGAATTTGCTTATTTCGAATTACCGCTTATCTCGAAGTGAAAATCTGGTCCCTGTTTTAACATGAAACTATGACAACAGGTAACAAAATAATGTGGAAAAGAGGAGAAATTTCTCCTCTTTTCCACATTATTTTATATATATATTTCTAACTTCAGGAGTCAAATTACATATTCATTTGTTAAATGTGGTTGTTCAATTTATTGTTTTCCTCACTCTCTCAACTCTGATTATGTCGAGGTACGGATATCTCGAAGTATTTCAGTGAGTCCCTTGGACTTCGAGATAACGAGAGTCAACTGTATTTCATTCCTGAGTTTCTGCAATGGACTCTTTTGTCTCTGAATTTGGACACATCCATAGTTGTAAATACTGATATCCAGAGGAATTGGTAAGGAGGAGTATTTGGTGATAATTATGGAGTAATTTTCTCCAGTTCTCCATAAAAACATTTGTTGTGGGTACTCATTAGAAGTGCCTCGGCGAGGTGCTTCTAATGAGTACCCACAACATATGTATTTATGGAGAAATAAGAAAAAATATCCCAGAATTATCATTTCATCTGAATTTGCACTGTTTGCAAAGGTATCTGTTGATTAAAGGGTTAACCCATTTATGCCTGGCATCCTATAAAAGGAACATTGGCAAACAATGTAGACCCAGATCAGATGCCTCGAAATACAGCATCTGATCAGGGTCTACACTTTTCGCATAAAGTTCATGTTTTTTTTTTATACACTACAACCTCTTTATAACACAGTTTGTTATAACACGGTTTTGGATATAACACGGTTCAAAGATGGATGCCAAAAATGTATAAATTATATTGAAAAATGACCATAAATGGTCATTTTCAAAAATGTATAGATTATATTGAAAAATGACCATAAATGGTCATTTTTCAATATAATCTATACATTTTTGTTTGGATATAACACGGTTGTTTAACTTACACGGTTTATGCTATGGACCCCAACAATAGTGTTATAAAGAGGTTGTGGTGTAATAAAAGATAATTAAAAAACAAATAAAAAAAAAACAAAAAAAAAAACATACAAGCCTTCAGTTGTACATGGACCTGCCCATAGAAAGAGGTAAACAATGTAGAAGAGTCCACTAGGCATAATTGGGTTAAACCTGTTTATAAAGACCACTGAAGAGAATAAGCCAAATAGGTGCTGCCTCTTTGTGACTCAGTTGCCTGGTAGCGTTAAAAATCTGATCAGTCAGTCAATAAGCCAAGTCAAATTGACCTTTTTTCCACAGGTAGGCCTTTTTCAGTGGGTCTGTATGGTTTTCAGCCATTCACCTTATCAGCTGATGCTTTGCCTTACCAGCTTTCAGCTGTACTACCTTGACATATTTTCTACATCACTAGTTGACTTATGGAAGTTTATTAACGCTTAGCACTTTGGGTAAAATTTCAGCAGACAACATTTTGAAATATATTTCTTATTTTCCCAGAAAAAGGGATTTGACATTTCATGCAAGTTGTATCCATTCAGTGGAGAAATGTCAAATCCCATTTTCTGGGGAAAAGTAAGAAAAATATCACCAATTTGTTGTTTGCTTAATTAGCTTAGAGAGGGGTAACTGTTAAATATTAGAAATCAGCAAGTCAGTTAACACTGTCCTGACCTGCTCTTATTAGACAGATAAGAACTGAGTTATCATCATCATATCATAATCAGATTTTTGATTAACATGCAGTTACAGGGGCAACATCCATATCAGTGGGCCCCCTTTCAGATAGCTGGATGGTGCAGGCATGGCAGATTTCACACCAGATCTCCAGGTATGTCTATCATGAGGGTTGATAGCCAAGAGCTTCCACTCTTTCTCTGCAATCCCTCTCTGTCAGCTGCTTCCATGTCATCTTGGGCCTCCCAGGCCCACGCTTTCCCTCAACCTGTATGTGAAAGGCTGTCTTGACTGCACCATTTGAGCATTCCACATGTCCATACCAGCGAAACCTTCTCTCCTTCAGAATAAGGTCCAGATCCTTAATCCCAAGCTGCCCAAGTAGCTCAGTGGACCTGGTAGTGACAATGTTTTGTGGCCTGACATTGCAGATCTGTCTGATCATTGCTCTGTCATTCCGCTGCAGACGCTGGAGGTTTGGTTTTGTCAATGGCCAAGTCTCACTGGCATGGAGCATTGCGCTCTGCACACAAGAGCTGTACACATGGCCACGTGTCTTGAAAGAGAGGTGGCATGAAGAGAGGACTGGTAGCAGCTCCTTGAACTTCTTCCAGGTGGTTTTCACATGTGTTGTGGTTGAAAGTTCACAGCCATCTGCTGCTGAGAGCATGTCTCCTAGGTAGCAAAAGGAAGCTACCACCTCCAGCTTGTCAGGTTCAACCTGGACTTCCTTCTGTGGTCTGCCGTCCAAGGGGCATACAGTTCCCTGGTACTGTGTACATCTATAGTTAGGGTTCTTTGTCAAGCACTTGAGCTCACCTGCATTTCTTGTGCACCCAGTGCTTGCAGCTGTTGCAGAAGATGCTGTTGCTGCCCACTCCAGTACGACAGATGGCGCATGGAAACTCGCCTGAATTCTGCTGGAATTAATAACCCATTTAGTCTTGAGCCCTCCAAAAGGATAAGCAAATTAGCAAACAGTACAGACCCTGATAAGACACTGCAGAATGGAGTATCTAATCAGGTTCTCTACTGTTTATAAGTACTTTCGGCTGTTTTTCTCTAGGAATATCAGAATCATATAGCCTGACAGACCTAAAACTGAAATTGGACTCTTTATTTAGTCTAAAATGGGTTAAAGTGGTTATAGCTGTAATAATAGTTTCCAAAATGAGAGCCAAATTAATCACATCAAATTATCTATGTCCATTCTAACATTTTGTCAAGATCATGTAACTGCCTAATTAACCATGTGACTTTCAGGCACATTTTTTTTTAGGTCTTAAGAGAAAAATGACCTTTGTTCATGGTAAAAATGTGGATTTTACTTGGCCTCTTGTCTTAGTTCTCATGATTTCTAAAAAGAATGACCTTTGAGAGCAATGAACACACACACACATGCACAAATATAAAAAAAAGTATTCAAGCCACTATTAACCCTTGTCCTGCTGAATAAATTAAGATGCCACACCCACTTATAATTTTCAGCCAATCAGGTTACTTGATCCAGAGTGGATAAAAATTCACATACTGAATGGCAAACAGTGCAGATCCAGATCAGTTGGCTTCTTCAGAAGCCAACTGATCTGGAACTACACTGTTTGCAAAGGCAGAACACCATTCAGCATTCTCTCCCTTCCGCTGATTCAAGAAGGGCAGTTGTCAGTTTCTGGTGAAAGAATGTGCACAAGTACTGGTTAACTGCTGAGAGGACTAAGCCTGCCCAGGAAAAGTGTGGTTAGGTAAACTGATTGGCACAACATGACCTGATGGTAATGGGTTGATTGGACTGTAAAACCTCAACTAAAAAAGAAAACAAAAAACAAATAAAAACACAAAAAACTAAACAGTCAAATTTTTCTGGGCCAGACAAAAATTAGTTTCAGCTAATTAAAATGAAATTTTCAGATAAAAAATTTTGATATGTTTCATATTTCTGCTCAAAACATAGATTGTTGGTACTCATTAGAACCACCTCACCATGGTGGTTCTAATGAGTACCCACAATCTATGTTTTTGAACAGAAATAAGAAAAATAATGTCTACCCCTGTAATTCCCAGTTTTACTATATCAAAGTGGGTTTTAAAGGGTCAAAATTATTTAGGTAGGTTATGTTAATGAGAAAATATAAACTACTTTGTAGTGAAGTATGGGAAGACATTTTATTACTGCCTTATGGGTAATCTGATCTAAGGCTGATAAGGGTCTTTATTTATCATATGGAAAAATAACCTCAGTCAATCTCTTTGCGAGTTCATTTGGTGTCTCAGGAAGGCTTTGCTTCTTGATTGTGGATTATTTTTACCCTAAATTCTGATTGTCTCCAAACACATTTTAAACCTTGTCCTGCTGAATAAATTAAGATGCCACACCCACTTCTAATTTTCAGCCAATCAGAACACTTGGTCCTGATTTTTGCTATGAATTCACTAACTTAATGGCAAACAGTGCAGATCCAGATCAGTTGGCTTCTTTAGAAGCCAACTGATCTGGATCTACACTGTTTGCAAATGCAGGGTATATCCGGGTTCAGCAGGACAAGGGTTAATGATATGTGAAACTGCATTTTCAACAACAGATAACAATTTACTTTAACTTTTTCAACCCAGCAGACCAAAACCAATACCTGTGCAAACAATGTAGATTCAGATGAGATGGCTGCACTGTTTGCCATTCTGTTTTTGATTTTAGACTGTAACCCCTATTTGCATATGTGGACAAGTCTAAATTCAAGAACAGAAGAGTCCACTTCAGAAACTCAGGGATGAAAGGGTAAAAATGTCTTCTGCTGATATTGAAATTTAGCATATTAACCCTTTCACTGATGAATTTATGAAGTAGGTTGGTTTATGATTGACTTTGGAGCATTGACATAAATAGGGGTGTTACTGTCCTTTCGACATCTCTTGGAAAGACGTTTTTTGCTTGGCGTTTTATTTTAAATAAAAATATTTTGTTCTGGTTGACCATATCTTGTCAGAAACCATTTGTCATTTATATTTCTGTGTTTTGTTCTCAAATATTTACACAAAAATTCAAGTTACAGTCAAAAGTTGGTCTGACCTATGCAATTTCTATAGTAAAGTGATTTTTTGGAATTTTTGTCGAAGAAAATATTTTTTACTTTTCTTTGCTGAATTTGAAATATTGACGTTTTACAACAATATTGTGAAAATTCCAAAAAAATTGAACAAGTGAAAGTTGTTGAAAATTTGGCTCCAAGTTAACTACCCTACAGATTTCTGCATGATTTGGCTTCATTTTTGCTATGGGAAAAAGTGAAAATATTTGATTTTTTAAAAACCAATAACTAGAATAAAACTTTCTGTACATAGGTAGTTACGACAAATGGTTTTGCATTAAATCATGACAAAAATTTGAAAATTTACTTCTTCTGTGTAAAGCGTCAAGCAAAAAACGACTTTCTGAAAGATGTCAAAAGCACAGTAGTCAAAAATCACGCACTAAATGGCAAACAGTGTAGATCCTGATGAGATGGTTCGTTATGAGCTGATGACAAATGAACCCGTGCACAGCATTTCCTACAAGATTACATGTGCACCCAGGGAAGACTCAGATCAGCCTGCACATCCACACATCGGAGTCGTTGCGGGGCACTATATGCGTAGCCAATAATCAAAATAGTCTTCAGGCTGACAGTGAAGACTCTGATCAGGGATGGGAGGCTTCAGGATAAATCCTGATTTCCGGATTGAGAACTTTCACTTTAAGCATTAAATTTTACTTTACACTTGTTCACAAGACCATCCTTTTATGTCAAAAGTAGTTTTATTGGTTTGACTTTATATGTCTGAAATAACTTCAACTAATTATTAGTTGCATAGCTCCAGATAAGAGAGAGTATCCACATAATAATTTTCATATTTCTCAATAAAAACATATGTTGTGGGTACTCATTAGAAGCGCCTCCTCGAGGCGCTTCTAATGAGTACCCACAACATATGTTTTTATTGAGAAGGCACTTAACTATGTTTTTATTGAGGAGGCACTTAACGTATGTTTTTATTGAGAAGGCACTTAACGTATGTTTTTATTGAGGAGGCACTTAACATATGTTTTTATTGAGAAGGCACTTAACGTATGTTTTTATTGAGGAGGCACTTCTAATGAGTCCCCACAACATATGTTTTTATTGAGAAGGCACTTAACATATGTTTTTATTGAGAAGGCACTTAACATATGTTTTTATTGAGGAGGCACTTCTAATGAGTCCCCACAACATATGTTTTTATTGAGAAGGCACTTAACATATGTTTTTATTGAGGAGGCACTTTTAATGAGTCCCCACAACATATGTTTTTATTGAGAAGGCACTTAACATATGTTTTTATTGAGGAGGCACTTCTAATGAGTCCCCACAACATATGTTTTTATTGAGAAGGCACTTAACATATGTTTTTATTGAGGAGGCACTTCTAATGAGTCCCCACAACATATGTTTTTATTGAGAAATAAGAAAAATATTAGTAGTTTTTGGACCAAATTTTTAGATTTCAGGATTGATTATTTGTGACTATTCTCACCCCTGTCTGATTCACCATAAAATCTGTTCATGAGGAATGCATTTTGATCTGTTTCCCTAGGTTTATTGTATAACAATTCCAGGGTTGTGAAATTATCAAATTTTATTCCTTGTCCATGGACAAGTAATTGGTCAGAATCCACTTGTTCAACCAAGATTTACTTGCCCAATAATTGACATTTTTTTCTTATTTCACAAGGAAAACATATGTTGTTGGTACTCATTAGAAGTACCTCACCGAGGCATTTCTAATGAGTACCCATGACATATATTTTGGTGAGGCACTATAATAAGTAGCCATAACATATGTTTTCTTTGAGAAATAAGAAAAAATGTATATACATTATAATCTGGATACTCTTAGGTAGAGATATGAAATTTCTTACTTGTCCTCAAGGAAATGGGACAAGTTGGACAAGTCAGGCATGGTATTTCCACAGCCTTGATAATTCCATTTGTTAATAGGGTAATCCTATAGAGCGGGATCCACTGTACAGGACAGAGATTCTACAGTCTACAAATGTGATGACACTAGACAATATATCAGTGAGACCACTTCCGAAACGCACAGACACAGCGGGCACTGAGGTAATCATAGCTATAGATACAAGCACTCTCCAGGGCCCAGTTGTTCAAAGCGTCGTTAGCTTAACGAGCTCGTTAAGGGTCATTTCGTTAACTGTTTTAGCGGATTCAATACACAATATTTTGATATTTTTTGCTGAAAAAATGTGAGTAGCTTTTGCACTGCAAAAGCTACTCACATTTTTTCAGCAAAAAATTTCAGCGTATTTGCGTATCACTCGATGTAAATTTTAACGAATCGTTAACTAACGACATCGTTAGCTTTGAACAACTGGGCCCAGATAGATAAAAAGGCTAAACAGATAAACATTTTGTCCTGTATCAGCATGAAAACTTGTGTGAGTACTCATTAGAATCTTCTCCATGAGCTAATTTCAGTGAGTACTCACAATATGTTTTCTTGAAGAAATAACTTGATAGTTTTTTGTTGAAAAGGCCCCTTGTGGAGAGCTGCAGCTAATGTCTGCACTTAACCCATGTTAGTCAGAAAATGATCCAAAAGGGTAATTGGCATTTGGCAAACAATACAGGCTCAGATCAGACACCACAGAATGCAGCGCCTGATCAGGATCAACATGTTTGCATTAAATACACAAATTTCTATAAAATATAGTACATGTAATTATTAAAAACTCACCAGACACCCTGCTATTTGGAAATAGACTGGTCCAAAGAGTTGTGGTAGAAGAGTCCACTCAATGTAAATGGGCTTAATTGTTGATGTTCATTAACTCTTGTCCTGCTGAACCCGGATATACCCTGCCTTTGCAAACAGTGTAGATCCAGATCAGTTGGCTTCTGAAGAAGCAAACTGATCTGGATCTGTACTGTTTGACATTGAATATGTAAATTTATAGCAACAATCCGGATCAAGTAATCTGATTGGCTGTAAATTGGAAGTGGTCATGGCATCTAAATTCATTCAGCAGGACAAAGGTTAGCAATTCTTACTTTCTTAAGTGGAATGGATATACATTTAGGGAGACAACTCTTGTCAGCATTGTTTTTGTATCCCTTCTGAAAAGGGGTCTTCTCTAAAAGGAAAAATTTGTTCCCAAGAGGTATACCCCTTTCAGAAGGGTACCAGTGTGCAGGAAAGGAAACAGGAAGTCACAAAAGTTGTCTTACTTGTAAAGAATAGTGGAAAAGCTACCACATCCACTTACTGTAACCCATTTTAGTCTGGAGACCCCAAAAAGGGTAATTGGCAAACACTGCAGACCGAGATAAAATACCACAGAATGCGATGTCTGATCGGGGTCTACACAGTTTGCATTAAATACTGGAATTTCTATACTACATAGTGATAATAAAAACTAACCAGGGCCCGGTTGTTCAAAGCATCGTTAGCTTAACAAGCTCCTGAAAGGTTATTTCATTAACTGTTTTAGCAGATTCAATATACAATATTATGATATTTTTTGCTGAAAAAATGTGAGTAGCTTTTGCACAGCAAAAGCTACTCACATTTTTTCAGCAAAAAATTTCATCATATTTGCGTATCACTCGATGTAAATTTTAAAGAATTGTTAACTAACGATGTCATTAGCTTTGAACAACTGGGCCCAGACATCCTTCTATTGGAAATAGACCAATCCAAAGAGCTGTTGCAGAAGAGTCTACTTAATGTAAATGGGTTAATTGGTAGTAATTATATTGTTAAATAAAAATGACTCTGATTCATAAACAAGATCTAAAACCATGGAATAGGAAACATACATGGAGTAGTTGTTAATCTTGAGATAGTGGTTTGATCACCGTGGCTTACGGCTGGGATTTTTCACATCTACAGTAAAACTTCAATGATTTGAATACCAATGGCTTGTTTACCATGTCTGATTCAAAACACATTTTTGAGTCCCTATGAAATTCTTCCAATAGCTCAAGAAAGCTAATATTTAGGGGTTTTTTTGGGGGAAATTTTGTATTTTACCATGAAAATGTATGTTGTTGTACTCACTAGAATTGCCTCATTGGGGCAATTTTAATGAATACACTCAACATACCATTATTATGCCCCCAACTTCGAAGAAGTTGGAGGGGCATTTTGCTTCTGGGTGTTCGTCTATTCATCACGCTTTTTGATGCATAGCATAACTTTAGAACCGTGCATGCTACTGTTTTGAAATTTCTGATGTGGATTCCTCATGAAAAAATAGCTGACATATATTTTTTTTTCTTGACAGGATTATGCCCCTTTCCTGAGTTATGGCCCTTTGAAAAAATGGATGCAGTCTTGTCAGCAAAATATCTCAAAAACTATTGAAGCTAGAGCCTTGAAACTTGATAAATAGACTGGTAGTGACAAGTAGACGACCTGATTAACTTATGAGTAAATTTTGAAAAATACTTCTTGAGTTATGGCCCGTTGTAATTTTGAGCATTTTTACCTTGTCAGCAAAATATCTCAAAAATTGTTAGAGCTAGAGCCTTGAAGCTTGATGAATGGATTTGTAGTGATGAGTACATGACCTGATTAACTTTTGAATAAATTCTAAAAAATGCTTCTTGAGTTATGGCCCTTTGTAATTTAGGGCATATTTACCTTGTCAGTTAAATATCTAAAAAATTGTTGGAGCTAGAGCCTTGAAACTTTATGAATAGATTGGTAGTGATGAATAGACAACCTGATTAACTTTTGAATAAAATTTGAAAAACATTTCATGAGTTATGGCCCTTTTAAATTTGGGCATTTTTCCCTTGTCAGCAAAATATCTCTAAAACTATTGAAGCTAGAGCCTTGAAATTTTATGAATAGATTGGTAGTGATGAGTAGATGACCTGATTAACTTTTGAATAAATTCTAAAAAAATACTTCATGAGTTATGTAATTTTGGGCATTTTTACCTTGTCAGCAAAATATTTAAAAAATGTTAAGAGCTAGAGCCTTGAAAAATATTTCATGAGTAATGGCACTTTCTAAATTTAGGTGTTTTTTCCCTTGTCAGCAAAATATCTCAAAAACTATTGAAGCTAGAGCCTTGAAACTTTATGAATAGATTGGTAGTGATAAGTAGATGATCTGATTAACTTTTGATTAAAATTCTGAAAAATGCATATGAGTTGTGGCCCTTTGTAGACTGGGCCATGTTTACCTTGTATTTTCTTTTTTCATAGCATTTATAGTTTAGAATCATGTATGCTAATGTTTTGAAATTTCACATATGGATTCCTCATGAAAAAATAAATGACCAGTATTTTTTTCTTATCTGAATTATCTCCCATTTTAGAGTAATTTACCTTTTAATGAAATAACATTGAAATCTTGTTAGTAGGATATCACAAAAGGTATTTGAGCTAGAGACTTGATATTTGGTATACTGATTGGTACTAAGGAGGAGATCACCTGATTGAATTTTGAACCAATTAAATGAAATAATGTTGGAGTTATGGCCCTTTGTAATTTATTGCCATTTAATGTTGTTACTTTATTGTGTATAGCATAAGTTTAGAACCATGTATGCTAATGTTTTGAAATTTCATAAATGGATAAATAGGTGACCCGTATTTTTTTTCTTATACAAATTATCTCCCATTTTAGAGTTATTTCCCTTTTAATAAAATAACTTTGAAATCTTGTATATTTGTACTGTAGTTACCATCATGGGCAAGCAGTGATGGAGTCAAGCAGTGTTAGATTCATGCATTTGGGGGCATAGTGTTTTACAAACATCAGCTCTATTGGAAATACATCCCTAAATTATCCCTGTTTGCCTCCTGACCTGGCGCTATTATTAATGCTCAGTGGCTAACTACCCATGTCTAGAACAAATTTTCATGGTCCCAAAGATGTTTGAGCCATTGAAGTTAGACAGTATTAAGCCACATGCTTTATACATAAGGTGACAGGACAGACAATTGGTAACTACTTGTGTGACCTTGGGCAAGTCACTTAACCCATTTAGGGTTCTCCTAGCTGTGAAATGTAGGTGCCAGCTTTTACTGGGGAGATAATGTAAATGGCTTGTATATAATGCATATAGTGAAGTTGTAGTATTATATCTCCACAGGTCTTATGTTAATTGTTGACCTAAATAAATGGCTCCAGATAAACTTCTGTATCCTATCTTCTTTATCTTTTTATAGCAAGCTCGCTACCGTATGTGGCCAAAGGCCACATGTGGCGCAGGCCAAATGTCTGCACAACAAACCAAACCGGAAATAAACATTTTGTTTGCAGTTTGTCGCGTTCTCAATTAATGTGGCATATCTATATATCTCCACGCTTTTAAAAAAAAAAGCTGGGATATTGTGATACCTCCAGTCAGACCGGCTGTCCGTACGTCTGTCTGTTAATGTCACACCATTGCTCCTAGACCATTCAAGCTAGAATCTCGAAACTTTCACAGGCGATAGCCCTGTGAATGAGGACTGGAGGAACTCATTCAGAATTTTGATGTAACCCCTGGGGGCAGGGCCAGCGGGATGTGGCCTCGAAGGTTCCAAAATCCACTTTGTACAAACATAGTCATGTTGGATATCAAATTGAAGGTAATGAAGAGTAGAATATAGTGGTGCAAAAAGTTTGCCCCAGGGGCATGTCTGTGGGGGCTCACTAGAGGTCAAAAAGTAGGATTTGGGAACCTTTTTTTTGTATTGCCACACAACTCCTCTTAGGATTTTTGAGCTAGAACCTTGATACTGTCACAGGTAATAGCCCTATGTATGAGGACTGGAGGAACAGATTCAGAATTTTGATGTAATCCCTGGGGGCAGGGCCAGGGGTGTGGCCCCCAAGGGTTCAAAATCCACTTTGTACAAACATAGTTATGTTGCATATCAAATCGAAGATGATGAAGAGTAGAATACAGTGGTGCAAAAATTTTGCCCCGGGGGCATGTCTGGTGTTCACTAGAGGTCATAAAGTAGGATTTTGGGTCCTTTTTTTGACTATCACACAACTCCTCTTAGGCTTTTTGAGCTAGACCCTTGAAACTGTCACAGGTAATAGCCCTATGGATGAGGACTGGAGGAAAGCATTTGGAATTTTGATGTGCATGGAGATATGCGATGGCCCTGGTGCGGGATATGCGATGGTGCGCCATCGACTTGCTCTAGTTGTATTTGCTGGGACCAACTGGAAAATCCGGTACCAGAATCCGGTACCAAAATTTTAACAGTATAGCTTGGGTCTTATACTTTGATTTTTTGGATGATTTTTTACTTTAATATTATCCAGTTGTACTGTAACTGCAAAATGTAGTTTTTCAAAGCATAGTGCATTGAGAGCTCGCCAACAGGCATTGCCTATGCTCATATTATATAATAAAACAAGCTGGCAAAAGGACTTGATTAGTCAGCAAATCTGTGAAGAAAGATTTAGTGACTACAAATCCAAACTCTTCACCACTTACATAATGCACATAGCTCGAGTTTCTCCATGAAAACATATGTTGTGCTACTCATTAAAAGCTCCTCAGTGAGAGGCTTCTGAGTACTCACAACACATAATTTGGTGACAAAATCAGAAAAGTATTAACAAATTTTGGTACAAAAAAAGTGCCTAATCTGGAGCAGACCTGGGGTAATTTTAATCTGTAATCATGATTAATTGTAATCGATTACATTTTCTGAGTAATCGCAAAGTAATCAGTAATCATGAATTTTCATGATTACAAGTAATCGTAATGTAATCGATTATATTGCAAAATGGCCTGTTATCGTGATTACTTTATGATTACATTTTGAAACTGGCAGTGAAATATCCTAAAATGTGTTCTGTGAATAACAGATAAAAACTTATGCATCTTAAATTAATATTATACAGTTCTGTTACTATGTTACAGTTATAAAATGAATTTATTGTTGCTGAAAAGCAGGTTGTATTTCACTGCACAGTAGATGAAAGGAAACATTAAGCACCAATTTGTTTTTCATAAAGACAGAAAAGGACATTAACTTGTTTCTTTATCCCCAGCAGACAATTAAATTGATACTCAATTAATCATTGCAAATGGGCTGTAATTAACTTCTTTAGCTGTTAACAAAATTTCAAAGACTTTATCATGCCAGATAATCCACTGCTATACTGGCAGATCATTAGTTTTGTTATTTACACATCAGTTTATTTGTCTTTGTTACTTAATTGTTTATTGTACCTGGATGGACTACCAAATATATGTGCAAACTGTGAAGAAGGGCGTCAAAACAGTCTTTAATTAGAGATAAGAATTGGTCTGAAATATGCTGTAAGTTTATGTTGAGTGTATTCTTACTTCTCTATTTACCTTATATTCCCTATTATTACTGCATAGCTTTAAAAATAAGTATCCCAACCTTTTGGGGAAATAAGGGTCCCCATGACTGAGCCTACACATTTGAAAAGTGTTTTTAGCATGACAGATTTATTATTCTTAAAATACCCCTGCACAGTCACTCTAGCAGTGGGACTTCTTGATAAATCTTGATAAATCAAATGGACTCTTAGAGATATAATTGCTCAGTCTTAACTTTAATTCAGACAAATTTGCAATAATAATTACAACTCAAACCTGGATGAGAATATAGTCTTAGTTTTATACAGGCAAATTGCTATGATATAACAGTTTAAAACTCTGATCATTTCTATAGTTACACAATGCCTGAAAAGTATACATAGCATTAATTAAGTCTGTGCACAGAATACCCAAGTAAACCCCTTCCTTACATGTGGAAAAGCAAGTTTCAAAAGTTCCATATTATTTCTTTTATTCATGCTCCATTACAAAGCATCGGAAAATGCATGCTTTGAGCAGAAGTAAGAAAAGTAACCTTAAGTTCCATCTAAAATGTAATCTAGATAGCTGTTGCTTTTTCACTGCAAAGGCATATCTTTTAGCTTGCCTTCCTTGAAATTTGTTCAATATTTGGAAGAAAATGAATAGATAAGCTTCATCTGGAATATGAAGAGCATTTTTTTGTGTCTGTGAACTTTAGGACAGTGCTATTGGTGATGACTAAATAATGTTTATTAGCTAATAGTGCTTCACTGTAATGCTTCCCTTTTTTAAATTTTAAACACTGGACAGAGCCATCTCTGTATGTTTAAAGTTTTATCTGTTACTGCTGTCAGTATGGTTTCAAGTGACAATATAATATGTAGGCATAAGCATAAAGATAAGTGTCAGTCATTTTGCGGAAAAGGAATATTTATTAGTTTGACAATCAGTATGACAGCTACTTGAAGAAATGAATATTGCAAAACTTAAATCACTTGTTATTACAGATTTCTTTTCATTCATATTCATTCCTCTGTAGGTCATGCAGAGAAGATACATGCACAGTTATATATTCTCCAACATCAAATAAGGTTACCCAGGGAAAGTAATCATAAGTAATCATAAAGTAATCATGATTACTTTTGTAAAGTAATTGTAATTGTTATCAATTACATTCACTTAAAAAGTAATTGTAATTGTAATCTGTAATCATGAAATTAAAAAGTAATTGTAATTGTAATCAATTACATTTGAATGTATTCGACCCCAGGTCTGATCTGGAGCTATGTGGCAGTTGGTAAACTGTTTTGATGTCCTGGATTAACTGATTTAGTAGTACAGCAACTGACCAATGTAAATGCATTATATATTTTGTTTCACACACACACACACGCATGCACGCACGCACATAAACAAGGCTAATGAAACTATACACACACATCCTCCATGATGCATCCTGCCCACTGCCAGTGACCATTACTGACCTTGATCTACTTTTCATGCTTGGCTGAACAATGTTTACGCTGTGTGTTTATATCCATTTCTTGAACACCACCAGAAGTTGGGATATAGCCCGTCTGTGAATTTCTTGTTTTATTTCTCCACAAAAACGCCGGCCTCGGTGGCTCAGTTGGATGCGCCGTCCGACTGGAGACCAGGAGGTCGCGGGTTCAACCCCCGCCGAGGTCGGCAACATTCTTTCATGGAGATTGATCATGAAATATTTTCTACGGTCATTCTCTCCCTTCCGCTGATTCAAGAAGGGCAGTTGTCAGTTTCTGGCGAAAGAATATGCACAATACTGGTTAACCGCTTAGAGGACTAAGCCTGCCCAGTAAACGTGTGGTTAGGTAAACTGACCGCGCTCGACATGACCCCACTGGGTTGACTGGGCCATAAAACCTCAACACAAACAAACAAATTCTCCACAAAAACATGTTGCGGGTACCCATTGGCGATGTGCTTGTAATGAGTACCCAGAGCATATGTTTAGGAAAAAAAAAAAAAAAAAAATTATGTGTGTTTATGGTGGACTGACCGTCCCTGTTTTTAGCTGCCGACCCCAGTTCTTTTTCTCGGCATGCAGGAAAAAAAAAGTTCGATGCCTGGTCCTTGTCGTGTATTTTGCAACCACATTATGCTTTTTTCCGTTTAGATACATTATAAACCTGTCGGTTAAGGAGCTTATAGCTCTTAAACCTCTATGGGAATTTACAATTGGATGTAGCCCCTAAACCCGAATTGTTGGAATGTCCGTCCAGTCCCTCCATTCCATACGTAACACAAATGGTTTCTGTATGATATCATTTGAAAACATTGGTATATTGGATTGAAATTTTATACACAGGTATACAATCATAAAATGTAGGTAAAGTTTGATTTAGGGTAAAATCCACCTATTTGTTTTGGGAGTTATGGCCCTTTTCAACTTTGAAAAATTTTCAACTTTGAAAAATGGTTTCCGTTTGATAGCTTTTGAAAAGATTAGTGTATTGGATTCAAACTTTATATACAGGTATATAATCATACAATGTAGGTCAAGTTCGATTTAGGGTAAAATCCACCAATTATTTTGGGAGTTATGGCCCCTTTTTCAACTTTGAAAAATGGTTTCCGTTCCATAACGTCTGAAAAGATTAGACTATTGGATTCATATTTTAGACATGAGCAAATAATACTAAAATATAGGTCAAGTTCGATTTAGGGTAAAAACAGTTGTTGGAGAGCATTATAAAACATCAACAACATGGATAGTTTTTCTTTTTTACTTTCACAATGCAATCAAAACAATACAGTTCAAATTAAAGTACATGAAGATCAACGTAAAAAAAAAAAAATAATGATAAGGTGACCTACCTACACTGTCTTAAATTTCAAAAAAAAAAGAAAAAAGAAAAAAATGAGTCCGACCTACCTACCCTATTTTATATTTTCATGCAACAGTATTTTTTTTTTTTTTTTTGACCTTAGTGGAGAAATAAAATAAATGTGAATACTGTTTGATTGAAAAAAGTGCCTTAACCTTAAACACTCTCTTGACTAATACCTGATTTGCCCCATTTAGTGCCCTGGGCACTACAAAAACTGGAAAGAGGGGGCACTTATTAGGAACAAAAGTCTTGCGAGAACAGCGATTTTTTTTTTTTTAATCCAGTACACGTGGTTGTATGTGTATTGGTATGTGTAGTAAACACCATCACATTAGCTATTTATAGATCAGGTTTGCTTGTGCATATTGTAGAAATGGAAGTTGATTAAACACTCGGCCACTTTTACAACTGGGGTCTATAAACAGCCTGCAACAGTCCTGACCTGTCACCAGACTGTAAGAGTTTATAGTCTGATCAGGACTGTCACTGTCTTCAACAGTTTACTGACTTACTGACGCGAGGGACTTTTTTTGTCTTCTGGGTACATTGTTTTCCCTTCCGAGAGCCTTGCCTGTAAGATAGTCAGTTTTGGACGAATCCAAAATTCGGCAGGGTTGACAGCGTTTGTTTCTTTACAGACACGACGATGCTATAGTAAGTGATTGGAGTGTGCAAAGTCAAATTATTTCAAGAAGAGTAGTTTTAATTTTGAAGCTTTGCTAAAGCGTTGTCAGTGCCATATCCTTCAGCAACAAAACTCTGTTCCTCTGTTCTGAAAGTGGGAATGTCCCCTTTCGCAATGTGGGAAGCTGATTGTTTTAACCACGAGTTTTGAATACACAGAAATTGTGACATGGCATATATTCAGTCCACAGATTTCATGTTTTTGAAGATGTTTGGACCCCAATGAAAGGAAAAATTCTTGGCGTTGTAAGGGAACCGAATATAATAAATATACATTGGCTGTAAAATGGGGACAAGTCACAGTTAGATATGTACCACGCAAAGTTAGTAAAACTTATTAAAAACGTGGTAGCATAATGTGTAAAGTGACAAGCAGTCAACACAGATGCATTGAGATAGCAGGGGGGCTTTGAAATTCCTTTCGTCTTAAGATTTACGGCAGATCCGGCGATGATTGAAAGGCTGAAATCTTTACTTCAGGTAAGTGAAAATATTTTTTCCTCCAACGGCAGAATGGGGGTGCAAATTATGACATTTTTCTTGGAAAAACAGTGAGGGGGCGCTTATAGGAGCAGGGGCGCTAAATGCGGCATTTACGGTAAAGCATATGGCATAGATGATATTGTTCTTATTTTTTCCAGAAAACAAGGTTTGACATTGTCAAGTTGTCTCCACACTTGGCTAATATAGCAGACGACATATTGATGATATTTCTCTTAATTTTTCCAGAAAACAAGATTTGACATAATGCAAATTGTCTCCAGTGGAGACACTGCATGAAATGTCAAAACCTGTTTTCTGGGTAAAATAAGAAAAATATTTCAATATGTCGTCTGCTGAAAATATTACCTAGAGTGCTAAACATGAACTGGAACTGTGGTTGCTGTTTGTACATGCCTTTTATCTATTTTGGATGGGTTTTTCAAACAATGCTGGTGTCGGGCATCGTCCGAGGTTTACCTTTTGGTTAACCTTTTTGAAAAACTCATCCAGAATGCTGTTAGGGATTTTGCTTGTCTTATAATGTGGCTCAGGCACACAGTATATTTTATTTTCCCTGTCTATGACAGGCAGAAGCTAGTAATAAACATGCACAGAATATCATCACACTAAAAGAAGCAGCCAGACAAGCGTTTGAAGAGAGAATGAAAGATGCCAAGTCTCATATGGATGACCAAATCAGTTTCCTGCAAAGAAGAATAGTGTGAGTATATCATCATAACTCCAGATAAGGGGCTTTTTTCAACCATAAAGTATTGATAGTTTTTATGTCCCCGCTACCGAAGGGTGCAGGTGTGAGGGGGAGGGGGGTGGGGTGGAGGGGGGATGGTGGTGGGTGCGGGGGGGCATATTGTTTTTGGGACGGATCCCGTTGGCATCAGCGTCAGTGTAAAACTTCTTATCTGCTCTGTAACCTGAATACCCTTTGGAACATTTTTGTGATACTTGGTAGAAATGTAGATCAGGACAAGAGGACGTGTCACGTTCAAGAATGACAACTCTGGCTTTCTTACTTCTGGAGTTATTACCCTTTGTTATGTTTAAAAAAGATATTGTGTCCCCTTTGTAACTCAAATACCCCTCTAAATAGTTTGATGGTACTTAGTAGAAATGTAGAACAGGACCAGACGACATGTTGCATACAAGAATGACAACTCTGAGTTTCTTACTTTTTGCGTTATCTCCCTTTGTTATAAATTTGACAGTGGTTTTGCATTGATTTTGTGTCCGCTCTATAAGTTAAATACCCTTTAGAATATTTTTATGATACTTAGTAGAAATGTAGAACAGGATGAGACGACATGTTGCGTACAAGAATGACAACTCTGGCTTTCTTACTTTTGGAGTTCTTTCCCTTTGTTTTGTTTGAAATAGATTTCTTGTCCGCTCTGTAACTGGAATACTCTTTAGAATATTTTAATGGTACTTGGTAGAAATGTAGAACAGGACAAGATGACTTGTCACGTACAAGAATAACAATTCTGCCTTTCTTAATTTTGGCGTTAACTCCCTTTATTATATTCTAAGAAGCCAACTGATCTGGATCTGCACTGTTTGCCATTCAGTATGTGAATTTATATCAACAATCTGGATCAAGTAATCTGTTTGGCTGAAAATTTGAAAAGGACGTGGCATCAATTTATTCAGCTGGACAAGGGTAAACTTATAATTTTAACTTCTTATTTAACTGAGGAGACACTTTGCATGAATTGCACCCAACTGGAAAATTTTATTGCTTGAATTATCAAGCCCTATTTTCTGTTAAAAAAAAAAAAATATATTTTAAAATGCCTTGTGCCCTTATTTTACCCATTTATGCCTAGCACATTGGCAAACTCAGACCAGATTCCACAGAATGCATCTGATCAGGGTCTACACTGCTTGCATAAAGAACATGAATTTCTATAAGAAATGATAATACTAAACATCAGACACCCCCTAAATTGAAATTGAAAATGTACCAATCAAAAGTGAGAGGTAGAAGATTTGATTAGGCATAAATGGTTTAAAAGTCCACCAGATTAATGTTTAATTGTTTTGTTTCAGACAAATACAGAATGACCATCAGCAGTATGAAACTAGATTGAGAAGTGATCTGGATTCTTGTTTGAGGTAAATGACTACTTTTATAATGTATAGTGTTACTTTCTTACTAATAGTGACAGGGTATAATGATATACCCTCCGGTGTCTGTCCATCCATCTGCACTTTGTTTCCAGATAACTCCTCCTACAGTTTTCATCAGATCACGTTGAAACTTGGTGGATAGTTAGACCATGAGGTGGTACAGCACATATTGATTCGAGGTTTTGGTACTCCAAGTTTTAGTAGAGTTATTACACTTTTTAAAGAACTTTCAGACTTGACTTTGTTTTTGGATAACTCATACAATTTTCATCCTATTATGTTGAACATGGTGGACAGTTAGACTACGACGTGATGCAGGGCATATTGTTAGGAGGTTTATAGTACACCAAATTTGGATAGAGTTACACCTCTTTAAAGATTGTTCAAGCATGATGTGGCTTCAAGTTCTCATGGTGGCTTAAAATTTATGAAGTTCCACATCAGACACAGCTATCTTCTCTACATGTTTTGTGACCCTGCAGTGGCAGGGTATCATGCAGTGTCTGTGATGCTTTTATTTGTTAAAGTTTTCAAAAGGCTTGATCTCTTGAGCCTTTGGATGAAAGTAGGTCATACTTGTCCTGATGTTAGATACTGGTCTGGTTCTATGTTGTACCATCTCAACCTACATTACGAGGGTTGAGCCCAAGACTATGGTAACTCAAACATATTTTTGAAACCCTTGTTTAGGGACAACTTGGACCCCTTTGTAAACAATGCAAATTTAGGTGCCATTGCTCATACGAGCAATGGCACCTAAATTTTCATTGTTTACAGAAAGAAATGTTGTAATCTTCATAACGCCTTCATGGTGAGGAGATTAGGTTTGGGGAAAAACAACCATCTGACTTACGCCAGTCTTGTGCTCAACCCTCGATTAGTGACCTTGAGGTCAAGGTCACAGACTTTGAAAAAAAATATTTAAAGATTTTGGTTAAGGTTTTTAGAGGCAAAGTATGATTCATGTGGGCTAGGCTGTCTTTGACAGCTCTTATTGGTACAATGTATCCAACTTGTTTAGGAAGAGTATTTGATAATAATTTTGGGATAATTTTCTCAATTTTCATAAAATCATAACGTGAGTATTCATTTTTATGGATAAATCAGAACAGAATTATCACCAACTACTAAATTAATTAACAACTGTGGTTATTAATGACATTCATAAGCTTATAAAACTTCCATTTCGACTTGTTTATTTTCACTTCACCACTAATGTGTGACACCTTTTATGATCTACCATGGTTGTTTGATTTTCTAAAGGAAAAAAAAGATATACATATTTTAGTATTTTTTTTATATACCACAGCATCTTAATAATACTATTGCTGGGATCCAAAGCAAAGACCACGTTAGCTTAACAACTATGTTGTAGCCATACAAAAATGTTTAGAATATATAGAAAAATAACCATACATGGTCATTTTCTATATAATCCATAAATTTTTGTAATATAGGGTCATTTTTCTGTATAATCTATAACTTTGTTTTTTTGGATATAATTATAGTCATTTTTTAGCTCACTTGAGCTGAAGGCTCAGGATGAATTATTGTGATCACTCCCCATCCGTCCATCTGTCCATTCACTCCTTTGAGCGACCTCTGAAACCCCTGGGCCAAATTTCTTCATGTGCAGCCTTGTGTTAAAGGGAGATTGAAACTATGTACAAATGGGCATGGTCCGTAAATTAAGATGGCCTCCATGCCCATTGACTTAAAATGGGAAAAAAATCTTCTATTCTGAAACCATGAGGCCCACAGCTTATTTATTTCGTATGTAGCAATGTTTAGTGGTCCCCTACATAAATCCTGCCAATCAAGCCACTGGGGTCCAAACTGGCCACACTCCAGAGGTCATTAGGGCCCAAAGACTTATAATGGGAAAACTTAAAAATATCTTCTTTTCTGAAACCATGAGGTCCACAGCATATATATTTAGTATGTAGCAATGTTTAGTGGTCCCCTTCATAAATCCTGCCAGTCAAGCCCATGGGGTCCAAACCGGCCACACCCTGAGGGGTCATATGTTTATATAGAGCTATATAGCTAAAAAATCTTACCTTAAACCATGAGAGCTAACAGATTAGGTATGTAGTGATGTTTAGTGGTTTCCTACATAAATCCTGCCAACCATGCCCCTGGGGTCCAAATTGGCCACACGCCCAGGTGGTCATTAGCTCCCACAGACTTATAATAGGAAAAAATTAAAAATTATCTTCTCTGTAGCCATGAGGCCCATGGCTTATATACTTAGTATGTAGCAATTTTTAGTGTTTCCTTACATAAATCCTGGCAACCATGCCCCTGGGGTCCAAATTGGCTACACACCAGTGGTCATTAGCTCCCACAGACTTACATTAGGAAAAATTTAAAAATGATCTTTTCCGGAACCACAAAGCCCACCGCTTAAATATTTAGTATGTAGCAATGTTTAGTTGTTCCCTACATAAATCTTGGCAACAGTGCCCCTGAGATTCAAATTGGCCATGCCCCAGTGGTCATTAGCTCCCACAGACTTATAATGGGAAAAACTCCGATATCATGAGGCCCACCGCTTATATATTTAGTATGTAGCAATGTTTAGTGATCCCCTACAAAAATCCTGTCAGTCAAGCCACTGGGGTTCAAACTGGCCATATCCCAAGGTCATGTTTATAAAGAGCTGTATAGCTAAAGAATCTTCAAAAATATTCTTTTATGAAACCATGAGGCCCACAGCTAACAAATTTAGAATGTAGCAATGTTTATTTGTCTCCTACATAAATCCTGCCAACCATGTCCCTAGGGTCCAAATTGGCCATTCCCCAGGGGTCATTAGCTCCCATGGACTCATATTGGACTAAACTTTAAAATCTTCTTCTCTGAAACCATGAGGCCCACAGCTTACATATTTAGTATGTAGCAATGTTTAGATGTCCCCTACATAAATCCTGCCAATCAAGCCCCTGGGATCTAAATTGGCCATGCCCAGGGGGTCATTAGCTCCCATAGACTTATAGTGGGAAAAAAAATCTTCTTCTCTGAAACCATGAGGCCCACAACTTACATATTTAGTATGTAGCAATGTTTAGTGGTCCCCAACATAAATCCTGCCAACCATGACACTGGGGTCCAAATAGGCCAAGCCAAGTGGGTCATTAGCTCCCATAGATATATAATGGGGAAAAACAAAAAATCTTCTTCTCTGAAACCATGAGGCTCACAGGTTATATAATTATTTATTATGTAGCAATGTTTTGTGGTACCCTACATAAATCCTGCCAATCAAGCATCTGGGGTCTAAATTGGCCATGCCCAAGGGGGTCGTTTATTTATATAGAACTATGTAGCTAAAGAACCTTCAAAAACCTTCTTCTCTGAAGCCAAGAGGCCCAGAGCTAACATATTTATTATGTAGCAATGTTAAGTGGTCTGCTACATAGATCCTGGCAATCAAGCCCCTGGGGTCCAGCCCTGAGGGTCTTTACTCCCATACTTATAATGGGAAAACCTAAAACAAATCTTCTTCTCTGAAATCATGAGGCTCACAGCTTATATATTTAGTATGTAGCAGTGTGTAGTAGACCCCTACATGAACCCTTCCAATGAAACCCCTGGGTTCAAACTGGCCACAGCCCAGGGGGTTATATCTTCAAAAATCTTCTTCTCTGAAACCATATGGCCCAGAGCCGACAGATTTAGTATGTAGCAATGTTTTGTGGTCCTGTACATAAATCCTGCCAGCTATGCCCCTTGGGTCTGAATTGGCCATGCCCCGGGGGTCATTAGCTCCCATAGACTTATAATGGATAATGGGAAAACTGTAAAAGATCATCTTTGAGACCTTGAGGCCCACAGCTTATATATTTAGTATGTAGCAATGTTTAGTGCTCCCCTAAATAAATCCTGCTAATTAAGCCCATGGGGTCCAAACTGCCCACATCCCTGGGGTCATATGTATATATAGAGCTATATAGTTAAAGAACCTTCAAAAATCTTCTTCTCTGTAACCATGAGGCTCAGAGCTAACAGATTTAGTATGTGGTCTCCTACATAAATCCTGTCAACGATGCCCCTGGGGTCTTAATTGACGCCATCCCAGAGGTCATTAGCTCCAATAGATTTTTAATGGATTAAACTTAAAATATCTTCTCTGAAACCATGAGGCCCATAACTTATATATTTAGTATGTAGCAATGTTTAGTGGTCTCCTACATAAATCCTATCACCCATGCCCCTGGGGTCCAAATTGACCCCGTCCTGGGGGTCATTAGCTCCCATAGACTTTTAATGGGAAAAACTTAAAAAAATATTCTCATCTAAAAACCATGAGACCCACAGCTTAATATTTATTATGTAGCAATGTTTAGTGGGTCCCTACAAAAATCCTGCCAATCAAGCACCTGGGGCTCAAACTGGCCATGCCCCAGGGGAATCATTTGTTTATATAGAACTATAAAGAATTCTCAAAAATCTTCTTCTCTGAAGCTATGAGGCTCAGAGCTAACAGATCTAATATGTAACAATGTTTACTGGTCTCCTACATAAATCCTGCCAACCATGCTCCTGGGGTCAGATTTGGCCACACCCAGGGGGTCATTAGCTCCCATAGACTTATGATGGGAAAAACTTAAAAAATCTTCTTCTCTGAAACCATGAGACCCACAGCTAATATATTTATTATGTAGCAATGTTTAGTGGTCTCCTACATAAATCCTACCAACCATGCCCCTGGAGCCTAAATTGGCCATGCCCTGGGGTCATTTATTAATATAGAGCTATATAGCTAAAAAAGGAAAAAAAAAAAAAAAAAAAAAAGACTTCTCTGAAACCAAAGGGCCCTAAGCAGGTGCGATCATCATGAATCTTGCTCAAAACATTTGTCTTGATGATTTTTCGGTCGTTTGGACTTGGGCCACTCATGACCTATATTTCATGGTCCAGTGACTTTCTTATTTTTTTCCCCGTTTAGGTCAGTTTCTCAGTAACTGTTGGTCCTACAGCAGTGATTCTTGGCCCTTGCAGACATCTTAGCCTGACCTCTTGAATACAGTCATCTATAACTGACCTAGACCTAAATTCCTCAGTCCACTGACTTTGTTTAGTTTTTGCATTTAGGTCAAGTTCTCAGTAATTATTGGTCCTACAACCAGTGATGTTTAGCACATGCATACATATTAGCATGGCCTCTTGAGTGCAGTCATTCATATTTGACCTTGATCTATATTTCATGGTTAATTAGGTATGCTACATTGTCTTACTTGTTAATATAATCATCATAAATCAGAATGTTTGCCTTGCTCATTTATGGGTCAGGTTCTGTAAGTGCTATGATACTCATGTGAGCGTTACAGGGCCAACATGGCCCTTTTGTCTATATAATTATGTCCCCACACCTAAGGGGAGTGGGACATATTGAATTTGATGCAGATCCCATTGGTGTCGGCATTGGCATCAGCATTGGTGCCACACTTTCTTGTCTGCACAATATCTTGTGAACCAGTGTTTGGATACTTAAATTTTCATGGATATATAATAGGGAAATAACAAAGAACTGATTAGATTTTGGTGACATTGACTTAATTTTCAAGGTCACAGCAGTAGAAAACTGAAAATTTGCAGTTGGGGGACATCTGTTATATCTGAAAATATACATTGTTGTTTGGATACAACACTTAGGTTTCACTGTTTTTGAGCTCATGATCCTTACTGCAGAATACATGTTGTTTCTTGTTTATTCTGTCACTTTGGGCAACAGTGTCTTTATCATCAGCACTGATTCTGTGGGGTGTTTAGCCCATTTTAGTCAGGAATTCCCAAAAAAGGTAATTGGCAAACAGAGCAGACCCAGATCAGATGCCACAGAATGCAACATCTGATCAGGTCTACACTGTTTGCATTAACAATACAAAATTCTATAAAACATAGTAATGATAAAAACCAACTAGACACCCTGCTGTTGGAAAAAGGCCAGGGCCCAGTTTTTCAAAGCGTCGTTAGCTTAACAAGCTTGTTAAGGATCATTTTGTTAACCATTTTAGCAGATTCAATATACAATATTCTGATATTTTTGCTGAAAAAATGTGAGTAGCTTTTGCACTGCAAAAGCTACTCACATTTTTTCAGCAAAAAATTTCAGCATATTTGCATATCACTTGATGTAAATTATAACAAATCGTTAACTGACGACATCGTTAGCTTTGAACAACTGGGTCCAGTTTAAAGAGCTGTGGTAGAAGAGTCTACTGGACATAAATGGGTTAAGCGTACCAGTGTGTTCTTTCTTGCAGATACTTAGATTCTCTTAGCTATACAGAGGTAGGGTCAGTAGACAAACGTGCAATTAGGGACTCCATGGGTACACCTGCGCCTAAACCTTGGGTAAGTAGCAAACCACATATACACCTAGAAAAAAGTTAACCACCCCCAACAGAATTTCACTGCAATTTGAAATAAAAATCTAAAAGATTGCCTTTGGAAACAAAAAATGCACAAAAGAACGAAAGTCAGATACTTGGTTTTGTTAATTCTCTCCATAGACAGTGAAACCTGTGTAAGAGAGCCACCTTCGAGACTGACTTTAAATAGTGGTTGATGTGGAAAAAGTTGTCTGTCTTATAAAGGTACATGTCATGTAATTTTGCTAGCAAAATTACATGACATGTACCTTTATAAGACAACCACTTTTCCACATCAACCACTAAGGTCAATTTCAAAGGTGGCTGTCTTACATGGGTTTTACTGTACAGCAATGTAGTGTGTGAGGCTGCATATGTCCCCCTAACACCAGCTTAAGCAGTATTCAATTTTCAAAGTAATCAGAATGGGCTGAATTATTCTAGAAGAAATAAGAATATAATCTATAATATGGTGAAGTACTGGGAGACATTTTATGGCTGCTACATGGCACTTAACACCAGCTGTAGTGAAGTAAAATGAAAACCTAAAAGGTTGCCTTGGAGACAGAAAACTTACAAGAACAAAAATTGGAGACCAAAGCTGTCTCTCTCTTTGAAGTAGCTCAAGACTGAGATAGAAAAAAACAACAACAACAATACATTTACCATACCGGTAAACATTTGGCAAAATAAAAACGACAAAACAAGATTGAAATATTAATGATGGTATTGTGCAACAAGGAGAATCACTTAAAAATTCAAAATATAAACTCTTTTGCATGTATTGACCTCTAGTATTCATTAACCCTTGTCCTGCTAAAACCCAGATATACCCTGCCTTTGCAAACAGTGTAGATCCAGATCAGTTGGCTTCTGAAGAATCCAACTGATCTGATCTGCACTGTTTGCCATTAAGTATGTGAATTTATAGCAACAGTATGGATCAAGTAATCTGATTGGCTGAAAATTAGAAGTGGGCGTGGCATCTTAATTTATTCAGCAGGACAAGGGTTAAGTTGAAAATGATGATATATCATTGTAAAAATATCATTTATTGTCTCTAGATTGCCTGCCAAAGGCAGGAGTGGGGCATATAGCATTTGGCTGTGATGTTACATCCGTACTTTCGTAAACACACACCTAAACCTTCAGTTCTGTACTAGAGTTGCCCCTGGGTCATGCCCTGGGTGGGACTAGGGGTCAGTGTTTAAGTTTACATTAGCATTTACATCATTTACATCAATGCTCCATGCCAGCGAGACTTGACCATTGACAAAGCCGAACCTCCAGCGTCTGCAGCGAAATGACAGGGCAATGATCAGACAGATCTGCAATGTCAGGCCGCAAGACATTGTCACCACTAGGTCCAATGAGCTACTTGTGCAGCTTGGCATTGTGGACCTGGACCTCATTCTGAAGGAGAGAAGACTTCGATGGTATGGACATGTGGAACGCTCCAGTGGTGCAATCAAGACAGCCTTTGACATACAGGTTGATGGAAAGCGTGGGCCTGGGAGACCCAAAATGACATGGAAGCAGCTGACAGAGAAGGATTGCAGAGAGTGGAATCTCTCAGCTATCAACCCTCATGATAGACGTACCAGGAGATCTGGTGTGAGATCTGCCATGCGTGCAGCAAGCCAGCTATCTGGAAGGGGGCCCACTGATGTGGATGTTGCCCCTGTACCTGCACGTTAATCAAAAATCCGATTACGATATATATTTATGATTATTTACATCCACGTTTTTCTTGGAGGTTATCACTTAGATAACTTGATTACCTTTTATGCTAGGAAGCTTAAATTCGCTATGCTACTTACCCAGACCTCACCCTTCAACTCTTTGCTAGAGTTGCCCCTGGGTCATGCCCTTGCGTGGGACTAGGGGTCAATGTCTATGTTTACATTCAAGTTTACATTGTAGATTACGTCCATGTTTCTCTTAGAGGTTATAACTTGGGTACCTTTTACGCTAAGAAGTTAAAAAATTTGCTATGCTACTAAGTTACCCAGACCTTAATCTTCAGCTGTGTGCTAAAGTTGTCCCTGAGTCATGCCCTAGTGTGTATATAGGTCAATGTTAAGTTTACATTCAAGTTTTCATTGATGTTTATGTCCGTGTCTCTCTTGGAGGTTATGACTTGGATATCTTTTACACTAGGAAATTGAAATTTGCAATGCTACTTACCCAGACCTACACCGTCAACTCTGTGCTAGTTGCCCCTTGATCATTCCCTGGGGTTGGGCTAGGGATCAATATATATAAAAGGTCAAACTTTGGTACTTTTTATACTAGGAACATAGCTACAGATAAGAGGGGTATCCATATAATATTTTTCTTATTTCTCAACGAAAACATATGTTGTGGGTACTAATTAGAAGCACCTCACCGAGGCACTTCTAATGAGTACCCACAACATATGTTTTTGTTGAGAAATAAGAAAGATATCATCATTTTTCGGATGAAAAAAGCGCCTTATCTGTTGCTATGTAGGAAGTTGAATTTGATTTGCTACTTAGGTCATGACTTGGGTATACAGTATAACCTCAATGACTCGAACCCGGATGGCTCGTTTACTGTGGATGATTCAAACTCTTTTTTCAGTCCCTACAAAATCCTTCCAATAGTTCAAGAAAACAAATATTTAGGGATTTTTTCTTATTTTATCATGGAATTGTATGTTGTGTGTACTCATTAGAATTGCCTCATTGAGGCAATTCTAATGAGTACACTCAACATACAATCATTGTGTAGAAAATTGAAAAGATTTCCCTAAATTATCACTATTTGCTCCCTGAACTGGTGCCATAATTAACCCTCAGTGGCTTGAACTACCCATGTCTCGAACAAAGGGGGAGTTTCAGCCTATAGAGAATTTACATTGGACTCTGCCCACGGATAGAATCTTATAATATTAAGCACATGTATTACCTAGGATATGACTGTTATGCATAAGGTACCTATCTCACTTTATCTATCTCCCTTGCTTAAATAGACAGTTTTGTATAAAATCACATATGAATATATGGGTTACCCGTGAAAAGCGCACTCCACAACTACCAGTAACTCATAATTTGGATGTCCAATTTGCTGGAAAAAAAAACAGTAAGTCACTGCTAAAAATGCTTATACCACATATTTACTTATTTGTATGACATTGGAGCTTTTATGTTTAAATAAGTTTTAAGTAGTCCCCATAATTCAACCGCATAATTATTTTCTGACAAATTTGGTCATTAATTAAACTGGGTTCCAGTTCTTGTCAACCTATCATTTTCACACAAAAATTGGCCATACCTATCTGGATTATTTTCACAAAATTTCTTAAAAATCAAACACCGGTAACAAATTGATTTTGAACATTAAATGTGATAACCCAAATTACAGCAAAATGAGAAAATGCACAAAATTATTGATTTTATTCAGATGATGTTTGATTTTTTCACTCTGGTTCAGGTTTTGGGGGTACATTATTAATAGTTTGCTTAGAATCAACTAACTGGTTATTTCAAACTGTGAAAATCAAAGAGATAATTAAATTGCACCCTGTGGAACACCTTTTAAATAGTGCAATAAAAAAACTGTTTTACAAGACAATTTTAAGATAGTATAGATGACTTGAATTTCTTTGCTCTTGGCAGCGGATCCACTGTGGTCTGATGAGCCATGTGCTCAAGAAAATAAAAGTTTCTGTTAAGCTTTAATTCAGTTTGTTGTTAAATAAAAATAAGGAATGCCTGTACTCCACTGTGATGTAACAATTGATACATAAGTAATGAAAGACTGAGCTAAAAATAAAGAAAAACCCTGCTGTTGATACTTTACAAAAGCAAATCAAAATTAAGTAGTGAAAATACCATTTTTATGGCTAACCTTGAATTATACATATTTTACAGACAGAAGGCATTTGCATTTCTTCCTTTCAAGGTGTCCATTCTATATTACGAAAAGAGACAATTGATGAGGACACATAATGGGCCTTTTTGCTTACACCTAAAGTGAAGAGTAATGCTGATTATTCTTGATAAAAAAATGATAAGGGAATTATTGCTTGACCCATACAGATGTTAAATGCAATTCTGAGTACTTTTGGTCTGTGAACTGCACCAGCTACTTTTCATGATCAATTCGTATTTTATCTGTTTTGTCAAGAACTGGAGTGTTAAAAGTAATTTGAATCTGATTTCTATTACTTATATTATGAATTTCAGAATATTTGGGACGTCTTTGATTAGTCAATAAAAAATTTGATTTTTACACTCAACTGACTTAAGAGCATTTCATCTACTTTATTGACATATTACCGGTTTTTAATTTTCTTGAAACTTCACATATCAAGAGAAGACACATGTGGCATATTTTTGTGCAAAAATCATAGGTTGACAAGAACCAAAACATACATAAATTTAAAGTTTAATTTCTTGTTTTTTCTTATTTTTTTTTTTTAAATTCATCCAGTTTTGGATTTTCAAAATTTAATTTAATTATTACAGAAATATATACAATTTTTTTTTATGGTAGTAAAATATTCCTTATTGAGTTCCTTCACTATAACAATGAACATTATTAGACATCATGTTGAATTGTTGATTTTATACTGGTAGGTTTTGACACAGGTATACATTTATGACAGGTGTACATCAGGGAGCTCTCCTGAGACCCACACTTCTTTGTTCTAGAAAACAAGTCTATTTTTATAGTTGCTGGGACTTGTGCAAATAACGTGCAAAGTTTGAAGGAAATCGATGTGTGGGCAGATTTGGAACCCCACCTTTCTATGGTCCCAAAGATGTTTGAACCATTGAGGTTCGACTGTATTTTATGCTTTGAAGTTGAAATTTGGTATACTACTTACCCAGACCGAAACCTTCAACCGTGTGCTACATTTGCTCTTGAGTCATGCCCTGGAGTCGGGCTAAGGGTCAAAATGTATAACAGGTGAAACTTAGGTATCTTTTATGCTAGGAAGTTGAAATTTGGTATGCTACTAACACCCAGACCTACACCTTCAAATGGGGGTGGTCGGGTGGTGCGAAGGTGCTGTGTCTCTTACATCACTGGGGCGTCCAACTGATATTGGCTTGCAGTTGGGCAAGGCCTGCTATCCTTGTAGTGGGTAAGGGTAGAGGGGGAATGTTTTTATTTCTTCTGTTTCTTCACTTTCATTCCTGTTCCTCTTTCTTCCCTGTCCCTCTCTTTCATCTCCTCTACTCTCTCTTCTATCTCTTTTCTCCCTTTCTCTGGGAGACGACACAAAATGACCCTCAAGGGTTGACATGTCGTTAAACCCCAACACAATCAATCAAAACACCTTCAAACTCTGTGCTACAGTTACCCCTGGTAATACCCAGGAGTGGGACTAGGGGTCAAAACGTATAACAGGTCAGATTTTACATTGACATTTACGTCCACTTTTCTCTTGAAGGTCACAACTTGGATACCTTCTATGCTTGAAATTTGGTATGCTACTTACCCAGACCTAATCCTTCAACTCTTTGCAAGAGTTGCCCCTTGGTCATGCCCAGGGGTGGAGCTAAGGTTCAAAGGGCAGGCTAATTTGTGTACTTTGGGCACATGTCTAATATATTCAAGTTTTTGAAAAGTTCATATCTCAACAACCTCTTATGAGAAAGCATTCGTGGGGTGGGGCTAAAAGTCAAAATCTGGAACACCTGTAAAATATATTGGTTTTTTCCTACTTTTCTATTATGAAAACTTAGACAGATATTTGGTCAGACATCAGTCAACCTTGTGACATTGACTTGTAGGTCATGAAGTGAAGATCAGCATGACCTATATTTTATGGTCCAGTAATTTTGCTTTATATCCGGAAGTTTTCACAGTCCAGTGATTTTGCCTTATATCTTGAAGAGTATTTCATGTAAACACCATATTTTCTAATTATGAGTCAGTGTGACATGAAGTTTGACCACAAAATAAATGTAGGCCACAGTGACCTGTATTTCATGGTTCAGTGCTTTTACCTTATATCTTGAAGTGTATTTGATGTATAAACATCATACTTTTGGATTATGTGTCAATATGACCCAGATTGATCTCAAAATAAATGTAGGTCACAATGACCTACATTTCATGATCCAGTAGTTTTATCTTATAACTTGAAGAGTATTTGACATATAATTATCCTACATATATATTAATAGTCAGTATGACCTGTAGTTTGACCTTGAAATAAATACAGTCATATTGACCTAAATTTCACGGTTCAATAATTTTGCCTTACATCTTGTAGAGTATTTGATGTATAAACATCATACTTATGGATTATGAGTCAGTATGATCCAAAGTTTAACACCAAAATAAATATAGGTCACAGTGATCTATATTTCTTGCTTTATATCTTGAAGAGTATTTGATGTATAAACATTATACTTACAGATTATGAGTCAGTATGACCATAAGTTGCTTTTGGAGGTCATAATTTGGGTACCTTTCATGCCACTGGGTCATGCCCTAGGGTAAAGCAAGGGTTCAGAATGTATAACAGGTCAGATTGAGCATTTGGAAAATAGTTTTTGCCATATGGGTAAAGAGCAAAGGGCGGGGACATTTGTGAATTTTGGACACATGTCTAGTATAGCCACTACATATCACCGCATATCAGGATGACAGCTTCCACACTACACCTCATCCCTGCAGTCAAACACCAGACTTCCTGAGGAGGCAATTTATGTCAAATGTATATTGAGGACACTATCACGGATGACTGGTTATAACTCTCTTATGGATCACCATTCATGTTAATATCAGTAATGATACTTATTATGCATATACATCTAACTTGGGTCTACACTGTTTGCCATTCCACTAAATGTATTAAGAAAGAACTTCATAAAAAGCAAAATTTTATTCAGGGAATGAGTCACACTTTGTAGATTTACCACCATCTTTTTCAAGGGAGACAACTTTTGTGACTTCCTGTTTGCTTTCCTGCTCCACCAAGTCCTTTTTAAAAAGGAGTAATCTAAAAGGAAAGAATGTGATCCCAAGTGGAGCAAATTCCTTGTAGAGTAGGTAGGAAAAGAAAGTTTGACAGAGTCACTCCCTTGGAAATGTGTCAGTTCCCTTTAAGGTGGAATAAGAATAAGTGTTAGATTTTAAATAATCACGGATAACTTATGAAGATCATTCTTTTCAGGTGTGGTGGCGTAGCTCTATATAAAAGGGGGTATCTGCGTAATATTTTTTCTTATTTCTCCATGAGAACATACGTTGTGGGTACTCATTAGAAGCACCTCATTGAGTACCACAATATATGTTTTTGTGGAGAAAAAAGAAAAATATCGGTACTTTTTGGTTGGAAAACCACTTATCTGGTTATAGTTGAGATTCGGTTCATTATGAAAACATGCCTATTCAAATATATAGAAAATTTCACCTCCAAAAACAGAAAATTTTCAGATAAAAAACTGATATTTTTCATATTTCTGCTCGAAACATAGATTGTGGGTACTTGTTAGAACTGCCTTGGCAAGGTGGTTCTAACAAGTACCCACAATCTATGTTTTTGAGCAGAAATATGAAAAATAATGTTTACCCCTGTAAACCCCAGTTTTACTATATAAAAGTGGGGTTCAAGGGAGTCAAAATTATATAGGCATGTTTTCATGATGTATAACTTTGTGAACACTGTCCAGTCTCAGTAATGATCTATGTCTAATTTCAGACTTATGTAATTAGATATTTCTAGCTGGTTTTAATCCTCATCTGGTGAACTATAAATAAATGAATATTTACTGACCATTAAGTTTTGCATGGGAAATTTAGAAATTTCAAAGTGAAACATTGGAATCCAGTGCTAAATTGTGGTCAGTACGAGGGTCCTGCAAAAAGTTTTGTCACTGGGTTGGGATTACTTTAGTGCTACGTTTTATCAAACATATTTTTATTACAAACCTTCAAAGTATTCCCCCTTTACTGAAACACATTTTTGTAACCTTTTTACCCAGTCGCAAAAAGCAGATAAATAGTCTTCTTTTGGTATCTGTTGGAGACACTGATAAATAGCGCTGCCAAGAGAACTTCTAGACGTATACTTATTTCCAGAAAGCATTTTCTTAAGCCTTGGAAATAAAAAGAAGTCAAAGGGACTCAGGTCAGGTGAATAAGGTGGATGGTTTAAAACTTTCACCTTTTCAGAAGCCAAAAAATACTTAACAACCTCACACTTAGGAGAGGAGGCGTTGTCATGTAAAAGGTGAACTCCTGACCATCCTTTGCTTGGTCTTTTCTTATTGTAAAACTCTTTCACTTTCTTCAGTACAGAATTCTTGTAGAATCGGCCAGTGACTGTATGACCAGATGGACAAGGCACTAGAACAACTGGCCCACTTGAATTAAAGAAAATTGCGTACAACATCTTTTTCGAACTTATGGTTCTCTTGGCAATATATGGGCGTTTTTGATCTTTTCGCTTCCATTGCTTATTATCAGCCCTTCTTTTTGGCTCAAATATGTGCACCCAGGTTTCATCACCTGTTAGCAAGTTAGAAATAACCCGACTATTACAGCCTTTGTATGTTTTCAAAAGTTCCCGGGCACATTTAAGGCGTTGTGTCTTTTGCTCCTCAGTGAGCAAATGAGGTACCCACCTAGCGCAAACCTTTCTCAGGTCCAAACGCTTTTTCAGAATTGTTTGCACACTGCCTTCTGATATGCCAGTACAACTAGCTATATCTTTGACAGACAATCGCGCATCCTGTTCGACCACAATCTTTACAGCAGCGATGTTAGCCTTGGTAACAGAGGTTTTAGGCCAGGACGGGTATCATCTTCAACAAAAACATTTCTCAGCTTTAAAAGCTTTAACCCACCTAAACACTGTGTGCATTGAAATGGTCTGAGGTCCATATATACCACACAATTCATTAAATATCTGCTTTGAATCTATATTAAGCCTAATGCGGCATTTAATATAGCTACGAATTTCAGTCTTCTGGTCCATGTTCCAATGAAACAAGTAAATTGGTCAGTGTATATGACTGCATCTATTTCAATTTGAAATAACTCGGTCAGTTGGAAAGCAGTTTGCATGAAATAAACGGGTATCGTTAGCTATTCAACACACCATTCAAGTGCAGTGAAGCATTTTAAAATATACCTTGGATAAAACTAAGGAAGCCTATTAGTGACAGAACTTTTTGCACGACCCTCTTGGATATTCGTAGGTAAAAAAACATTGCTTTAAGTATTATTCAATAAATTTACAAGCCAAACTGTGTCTTAAAGATGTATTCATGGAAAGTGCACCCTATAAGATAGAAACATGTATTCAAATTATGTTTACAAACTATTTGCAAACTGTGTTTAAAATTTTGAAAGTTAGCCAAAGGCAAAGAATATGGTATCCCTCTTGATGTTGAAAATCCTAATATTCTGATGGTCTGTTTTATTAGCTCACCTGAGCTGAAGGCTCAGAAGGTGAGCTTATAGTATAGCAAGGCTCTGTCAACCGTCCGTGCGTCCACACCATTGAACAAGAATATCTCCAATGCCAATGAGCCAGTCTTCATAAAATTTCACAGGTATGTTGTGGGTTCAACCCCTGCTGGGTTGGCAACATTCTTTCATAGAGATTTGATCATGAAATATTTTCTACGGTCATTCATTCCCTTCTGCTGATTCAAGAAGGGCAGTTGTCAGTCTCTGGTGAAAGAATGTGCACAATACTGGTTAACCGCTTAGAGGGGTTAGGTAAACTAACCACACTCAACGTCATGTTGGGTTGACTGGGCCATAAAATTTCAACACAAACCATCATTGGAGTAGGAAATGGGCTGTATTAGGTTTTGGGACAGATCGGGTCAGAACATAGGTTTCCAGGGCAACCAAAATGTCCTAAAGACATATAATGGGAAAAATGTGTCTGGACAATAGTGACTCCATTTTTGATTGAATCTTCATCAAATTTGCAGATAACGAGGACAGACATACAATATCTGACATGTTTGATTTTAGCCCAGTTTTGACAATTGGCATGAGAGTTACCTGCCCTTGAGGGCCTCATAGACTTCCGAAAATGTTGTCCTGGTGATAGCTATTTTATTTCTGATCAAATCTTCATCAGACTTGCAGGTAATGAGGACAGCCATAAAATCTTGGACAAGTTCGGTATTTGGACAGATGGGACTATTCATATGAGAGTTATTTACCGTTATTCTGCCATTGACATATGATGGGGAAAATGTTGTCCAGATGATAGCGACTTCATTCTAGATTAAATCTTCATCAAACTTGCAGATAATGAGGATAGGCATAAAATCTCAGACAAGGCAGATTTTGGCCCAGTTTCAACAATTTGCATGAGAGTTACACGTCCTTGAGGGCCTCATAGACTTAGGAAAATGTTGTCTGGATGACAGCTATTTCATTTTTGATCAAATCTTCATCACTTCATCAGGCTTGCAGGTAATGGAGACAGCTATAAAATCTTGGACAAGTTTGATTTTGAGGCAAATGGGACTGTTCACATATGAGTTACTTGCCCTTTAGCCTCCCATTGACATCTAATCATGAAAAAGGAGTTACTTGCCTTTAGTCTTTCATAGACATATAATTGGGAAAATGTTGTAATGAGGACAGCCATAAAATCTTTAACGAGTTTGATTTTGGATCAGTTTTATCTTTTAGCATGAGATTTATTTGCCCTTGAGAGCCTCATAGACTTCAGAAAATGTTGTCTGGACGATAGCGATGTCATTTTTGATTGAATTTCCATCAGATTTGCAAGTAATGAGGACAGGTATAAAATCTTGGATGAGTTTTATTTTGGGACAGGTCGGAAAATACATGAGTTACTTGCCCTTTAGTCTCCAATAGACATACGTCCCTATGATAGTGACTTCATTTTTGATTGAACCTTCATCAAACTTGAAGATAATAAGAACAGGCATAAAATGGACGAGTTCGATTTCGACCCTCTTCCAACTATTGGTCTGAGAGTAAGCTGCCCTTGAGGGCCCCACAGACTTCAAAAAATGTTGCCCGGGTGATAGCAATTTCATTTTTGATCAAATTTTCATCAGACTTGCAGGTAATGAAGACAGCTGTTAAGTCTTTGACAATTTTGATTTTTGGGTAGATAGGACTGTTAACATGAGAGTTACCAGCCCTCTAGTCTCCCATAGACATATATTTGGGAAAATGTTGTCCGGACAATAGCAACTCTATTTTTGATTGGATCTTCATCAGACTTGCAAATAATGAGGATAGGCATAAAATTTTGGACAAATTTGATTTTGGCCCAGTATTGATGATTAGCATGAGAGCTAATTGCCTTTGAGGGCCTCGTAGACTTAGGAAAATGTTGTTTGGATGATAGCAATTTCGTTTTTAATTGAATCTTCATCAGACTTGCAGATAATGAGGACAGCCATAAGATCTTGGATGAGTTTGATTTTGGGTCAGATCGGACTGTTCACATCAGAGTTACTTGCCATTTAATTTCTGTTTGACATATAATGAGGAAAATGTTGTCCAGATGATGGAGACTTCATTTTTGATTGGATCTTCATCAAACTCACAGATAACAGGAACAGACAGAAAATCTTGGACATGTTTGATTTTAGAGCAGTTTGGACATGGTAGTTACCCGCCCTTGTGTGTCCCATAGACTAGGAAAATATTGTGGTAATGATAGTGACTTCATTTTAATGGGAAAATAGGTGTCTCCATGCTAGCACGTTCATTTTTGATCGAATCATCATCAACAAAGTTGCTGGTAATCAGGACAGGCATAAAAGCTCAGGCAAGTTTGATTTTGGGCCTCTGGTTACAGTGAGTCAACTTACTTTCCTCAGGTGTCTTAGATGACATATATTTCTAATCAGTTAGGGACATTTGAAAAAAAAATTCAAACAAAGGACATGTTTGTGTTAACTATGTATGCATAGGATGAAACCTATGGCAAAAACATATGTGATGGTCACTTGGAGTTTTCAAATTATATTCATACCTACAGCTAACTGTTCCTCAGGTGAGCAATCAATGCCCTCTTGGGCCACTTGTTAATACCAAATTCATAAACAGAAACCACACCAGATTAGGTACAGGTTACAGATTTATCAAAGCTCCTATAGAATTGTTTTAGTTGATGTTGGAACTTTTACTATTGTTGGAACTTTTACTATTGTTCAGTGCTTTTATTGCCCCACCCCATAGACAACCACAGTCCCACTGGTCCATTGAAGGGGGACTATAGGTTTGCAGTTTGTCCATCCGCTATCTTGTCTGGCATGTACCAAAACTTTATGTAGACCTCTGATCTTCTTTACACAAGAAAATTGTCTCTGATGTTTCACAGATTTCAATGCATGGTTCATCTGGTGGTGGTCTAAGGATTCCATTGAAACACTTTGCCTTGTTTACTTAAACGTAATTTAATTTAACCCTTAAAGCGCCAAGAAAACCTGCATCTGAAAATGTCGTCTGTTTATGTCGTCTGCTGAATATTCTTGCAAAACTTTTCAAACCTATTTTTGCATACAGGCAAACATTGTGGACCCAGATCAGACTGCTCCTAAAGGAGCAGTCTGATCTGGGTCAACACTGTTTGCAGAAGTGACTTTTAAAGTAACCAGCAGAAGACAAAGCAGACGACAATAGTTGTGATTGGCGCTTTAAGGGTTAAGCTTATAACAAACATCTGTTTAGAAATGAAGTAGAGAAATCAAGGGCATATGGTTTTCCATCTCTTTGTTCATTTATCCTTTAGTCTGTAAACATTTACATCAATTCTAGGGCATTCAGGTCCATTTTTATACGCCCGTTTGAAAAACGGGACATATTATGTTACGGGGTATGGCATCCGTCCGTCCGTCCATCCATCCGTCCGTATACTTTTTCGTTTCCGGCTAACTCCTCCTACAGTTTACATCCAATCAAGCTGAAACTTGGTATATAGTTAGACCATGATGTGGCGCAGCGCATATTGTTTCGGGGTTACAGTCCACCAATGTTTGCAGAGTTATGCCCCTTAGAAAATTTCTGTAAACTTTTCATTTCCGGTTAACTCCTCCTACATTTTACATCCGATCAAGCTGAAGCTTCATGTATAGTTAGACCATGATGTGGAGCAACGCATATTGTTTCGAGGTTACAGTCCAACAAATATTAGCAGAGTTATGCCCCTTTGAAAATTTCAGTAGACTTTTTGTTTCCGGCTAACTCCTCCTACAGTTTACATCCGATCAAGCTGAAACTTGATTTGTTGTTAGACCATGATGTGGAGCAGCGCATATTGTTTCAAGGTTACAGTCCACCAAATATTAGCAGAGTTATACCCCTTTGAAAATTTTGATTAATTTTTCGTTTCTAGCTAAATCCTCCTACAGTTTACATCCAATCAAGCTGAAACTTCATGTACAGTTAGATCATGATGTGGAACAGTGCATATTGTTTCGAGGTTACAGTCCACCAAATGTTAGCAGAGTTATGCACCTTTGAAAATTTCAGTAAACTTTTCGTTTCCGGCTAAATCCTCCTACAGTTTACATCCTATCAAGCTGAAATTTGATTTGTAGTTAGACCATGATGTGGAGCAGCGCATATTCTTTCAAGTTTACAGTCCACCAAATATTAGCAGAGTTAAACCCCTTTGAAAATTTCTATTAATTTTTTGTTTCCAGCTAAATCCTCCTACAGTTTACATCTGATCAAGCTGAAACTTCATAAATAGTTACACGATGATGTGGAGCAGCACATATTATTTCGAGGTGACAGTGCACCAAATATTTGCCGATTTATGCCCCTTTGAAAGTTTTTGTAAACTTTTCGCAGCATGTTGTTTAGAGGTAATAGTGTGTCAAAGGCTCATATGAGCTTATAATATAGCCATGCTTCTGTGGTGTGTCCTCCGTCAGAAAGCACTTCTCCGTAGAAGCAGCAAACTTCTCCCTATTTTCCCAGGAGCGAGAAGTCACTTCTCCCTTAATTTCTGGACCAGCTTGGACCCTTAGGTTACAGTTCACCAAATGTCAGCAGAGATTATGCCCCAGTGAAATTTTTTTAATTTTTTTTTTTTGTAATTCCACTTACAGTTTATATCCGCAGCACTGAATTATACAGGAGCCAGTTTATGTGCTGCATCATATTACTTGCCACGGGCGTATAATGCCCCGCTTGGCGGAGCTCTTGTTGAACAACTATTACACCAACGGGCATCATATTTGACATACTCGTTCTCCCTAACAGGGATTATATTACTGGGCCCAGTTGTTCAAAGCGTCATTAGCTTAACAAGCTTGTTAGTGGTAAAAATGTTAACTGTTCTAGTACCGGTAAGTAAAATATTGAATTCACAGGTGTTTTTGCTGAAAAAAATGTGAGTAGCTTTTGCAAATGCAAAAGCTACTCACATTTTTTCAGCAAAATATTAGGGTATATGCCATATTTTAATGATCAAAGTTTTAACGATACGTTAACTAATGACATCGTTAGTTTTGAACAACTGGGTCCACTGTAGTATATTATTTTATGAACTTTACCTATATTTCATGGTCTGATGACTTTGTACAGCTCTGCATCATTTAGCTACCTTTCTGATTAACTATATGACCTACAGTTATCAAACTTGGTATATTCATCCTTCTGAATGGGGGCTGAAACACTGTGTATCATTTTGAGACCATGACCTATATATTATGGTCCAGTGATTTTATCATTCTTCACATGAATTTTAGCATTTATTTCCATTTCTGATTAACCATATACATGTATAACAAGTGAAAAATTTCTAATCACCTATGCCGCAGCCAAGTATCGAACCAGGTCAACACTCTACCGCGTCGCTATAAAAGCCGGCTTGTACCACAAGGCAGTATAAGTGTATCATATACCTATCACTACTACATTTTCCCCCTCCATTTTTAGATTCGTCTGTGAATCTCAATTTGAGCAACCACTCAATACCAGGCCACCAAGCCTATTGGGCCACCAGGGCCATCAAATTGGGTGCCAGATGTAACAGGTGAAAAATTTCTAATCACCTATGCCCCAGCCGGGTATCGAGTGTATCATATACCTATCACTACTACACATGTAACCTACAGTCTTCAAACCTAAATGTCCTCCCTAACAGGAACTCAAACTCTGGTATCATTTTGTGATCATGACCTACATATTGTGGTGCAGTGACACTTATCCAGCAGTTTTTAGACATGTAGACACACCAACAGGTAGTAAAGTGGATTTATTCAAAGTTTAGGGTATACCAACAGTTGCAGCATTGCTATTTCTGTTGATTAACAATTACTGTAATCGACCTAATTACTGCACTGTGCGCTTAGGTTTTTCAAAATTACTGGGAAAACTTGTGAAATATGTATCTACCTGCTATGGGTACACTTTAAAAAAAAAAAGATCAGCAATGGACGTTTATAATGATGTTTGTGCATTTTTGGATGTTTTTTTTTTTTTTTTTTTTTTTTTTTTAAATCTGTCCTTTAAAATAGCGATGTTCGGGCAGGCAGGTGTCTGGTGGGCATCAGGCATTGTCCAAGGTTTACCTTTTGGTTAACCTTTTTTCAAAGTTGTATGTTACCTTTATTCTTCAGTGGATTGCTTTCATATTTGGTAGGATGAAGAGGAGGACCAGTAGATGTGTCACATGCAAGAGAGACAACTCTCACTTTCTTCATTATGTACTTATCTCCCCTGACATCCTAGGTTTACCTCTTGGTTAACCTTTCTGAAAAACCCGTCTATAATGCCGTTAGGCATTTTTCTTGTTTCTGAGTTTCTTTATAAAAGCATATGTTGTGGGTACTCATTTGAATTGCATCAAAAAGTTGATGCAATTCAAATGGGTACCCACAGCATATACCTTTATAAAAAGGTAGACAAAAAGTACACTGCCTGTAATCTGAAGACTATGAAATTGTTTGACTGTGTGCTTATAGGAGTATGTGCAGTAATTAGGTGGAATACGGTATTTTTTTCAGCAAGATGACAGGAACAGTCACCGGTACCCAGACCAAAGAAGGTCTGATGATGTAAGGCAATTTTCTATACCTTTGGATGTTTTTTAACTCCTGTGATTTGGATGAAACTTCATAATATGAAGTTTTTCATTTTGCAGATGAAATTGTTTTATCCTGTTTATTCTCAAAACAGCA